>SADC01000454.1:0-63730 GCA_004194705.1 Ditylenchus dipsaci
CCGGTAAATTGACCCTCCGGTAAATTGAACCTCCGGTAAAATTGACCTCCGGTAAATTGAACTTCCTAATTTGTCTTGAACACGATTGTTATCAAAACTAATTATATTTTTTTGGTGTTGGTATATCACAGTATGAAGAGGAACCATCTCGGTGATACCTAAGCCTCACGAAAGGGTAGGAAAACTACAAGGATATTATGTCTCCCCCATAATATGGTGTTGAACTAAGATGTAATAGTAACTAAGCTTGCGCCACCAGAACTCATCTAGATGGTGTTACTGAGTAGTTTACCATAATACTAGATATTTCCGTTAGTGGCTTTAGTTAGTGGTATGACAAGAGCGCTGAATTAGAAGAGAAGTCAATTGCATTCCCGCCCTGACGTTCGTGCCTGTGATAGATGTAGAACAAGCATTTGTTGAATTAAGGTGACACTAACAGCTGTTGACGAACTACTTAGGGAACACATGGAAAATTTAGAGAACCAAGTCATGCTTGATATCATTCTAGACTATTTCGAGGAAAACTATATATGGACGACTTAAACAGGCAATGGGAAACCAAGAAAAGCATGTTAGTTTTTTTTCATGTGGACTGTTGAAATATATTCTTGTAGCTTCCCTACTCAAGAAATGAATCTTCAGCTTTGGTGGAGGATGACGAGCCCAAAACGAACAACGAAATAGAGTCTTCAACGCGTCAGCTGATTCGCACTCTGGCTGCGTCCCACCCTACATTTGAAAAATGAGTTTCAAGGTTCAGTATATTTTCTAAAATCACTCTGTTGGACACACTCCTCAGCCTACGACGTGAATTCAGGATTGCAGAGCAGAGATGACTGCCCATTGGGCGGGAGCAAAGAAGCCGCGCAGAGGCAACTCATTGGATGTAGACGAATGGCTCAAAAACACGGTGAGGCGATGTGACCAGATGCCAATGATCGATATTCTGCAATCGATAGCTATAAACTTGGGCCGAATACCAGTATTCGAACCACCAGGTAACTATTTATCGATGGTTTTGGTCTTATTTTTTATCTTCAGTTGTTTCAAAGAGGGAGAGTAAGTTGATCAAAAAAAAGACATCGAAAAAGTCAAAAATAAATTGGAAGTCATTACAATTAACAACGCTCTTGGTGAACTTCTATTGAAATTTTGCTGAATTATTCGTCGTTTTCAGAGCAGAATCATGTCGAAGTGCTTGCTGACACGTCTGGAATTAAATTAAACAGAGAGCATCTGTAGTGCTTAACACCGACTGCGTGGTTGAACGCGAAACCGTGAACTTCTACTACCAAATGATCGCCCATACAAATAAAGCAGCCGTGAATCTCCTATTACGATTCACTTCTTGGGGATGGCACAGGTTACAACAATCTGATCAAGTAAAATTTTGAAATAGGATACAACACACAACAAATAATTTAGGGAATTCTCGCAAGAATATGCTATATACAAGAATATGAGTATGGCTACGAAGCTCTGGATCCTAGTAACTGGATCGCATTCTGCCCAAAGGTATGTTTATTACTTCTTGATTGGTAACAACCTGAAGTTCACAGGAAGTTCCTCGCCAGACGAACACCTTTTGATTGCGGATCTTTTATTGCCAATATGCAGAGTGCGTATGTCGTGGCTCTCTTAATTTCACCGAAGCACAGATGGATGGAATCCGTAATGAAATGATGCGAGAAATTCTTTGTGAACGTTGTAATGTCGAATATCTTTTGATATTAATTGTAGTCTTGTTGAATGTTAAGAGAAGTTTGAATAAAAGGGTTTAAAAAAATTAAGGATGAAAAATAATATAGAAAGAGAGTAATATGCAACACTTTATTTTAGTGAGAAGCGTAAAACGAAATGTCTGTCCAACGTAATTGAGAGAAACTACCGTGAAATTTGTTATTATGAAGATCGAGTGCTTAAAAATGGAATACGAGATAGTTTCTCAATGTGATGGGAAATCTACCTCGTCCGCCCGAAAATTTCAAAAAAATGGAGTGGTTTGGTAAAGGACCTACTTAGAATATCTTCATATTCGCTTACATTCGTGCTATATATAGACTGAACAAGATAACAACATGATAAAGTCAATATAATTTTGCGAAACACAAGAACTTTATTTTAATACAAGCAAAAACTATAACTATCCGAAATTTGTGACTTTTAAAAATTTATGGTCGAAATGTGAATAATGTGGGCGAAATTGAAACCCTGTGGCGAAAGATTCGGGTGTACCGAAGAATTTAAAAAATATTTGCTAAACGGCACTTGCTAAAAAAACTTTTTGCTAAAAAATTTTTTGCTAAAGGCACATTTGCTAAAATTTCTTTTGCTAAAGTCACATTTGCTAAAAAAATTTTGCTAAAGGCATATTTACTAAAATTTCTTTTTGTTAACGCGGTTGTGGTTCTTATTGCGTCAAAGACACTATCATTCCAACTTTTTTCCTCTTTTTACCTTTTTCTTCAAGTTTGGGTGGTTTTGTAAATTTTTAAGTTTTTTTTTCGAAATTTTTCAAATTGCGTCTGAATCATCCCAAATTTTTTAGGCCATCCATGATTTACCTCATACCATCCCAAACTGCTGAAACCACTTCGAGAAAACCCCAGGACCATGAATCGAGGTCTTCTACTAGGGACTGATTGCACCCAGAGGGTTTGATCCAGCAACCTTGATAATGAGTATGTGGACCTCTACGCTACTCAACACTCAAAATTATAATAAAAAATAAGGTATGCGCCCATGTGGATTCGAACCATCAACGTTTACATCAAGCCTTAGAATCGCTCAGAACTTCATCCAGGGTGACCAGGTAAAACCAAGTGGATCAAAATTTTGGTAAAGGGACGTTTCGTCCTTTTTTTTCATTCTAAGATTGCCTTGGTCCCCCTGTTGTTTTTAGAAATTTTTAGATTGTGTCCGAACCACCCCAAACCACTCAAAACCACCTCAAGCCACCCAAAAATCCAAAATGGCCAAAAGCACCCAACACACCCAAAGCCAACCAAAACCACCCTAAACCATCCAAAACTACTCCAAATAAAAGTTTTGCGGGAATTGAAATTTTTCAGTCTGAATCAATGTAACCAAGTGGTCGTCCACTTGGATCAAATTTTTTTTTACGTTTTTCATATTCCAAAACCTGATTTCTGGACTGATTCGGGCCGCTGAAGATGGTTTGATAGTGGCAAAATGCCGTTTTCTCGGGTATTTTTGAGTTTTGGGCAATAATTGATTTTGGTAAAACCAATTATTGCCGAATACTCAAAAAATACCCGAGAAAGCGGCATTTTACCACTATCAAACCATCTTCAGCGGGCCCGAATCAGTCCAAAAAACAGGTTTTGGAATATGAAAAACGTAAAATTTTTTTTGATCCAAGTGGACGACCACTTGGTTTGGTCACACTGGATGAAGTTCTTAGCGATCCTGAGGGTTGATATAGAGGTTGCTGGTTCGAATCCACCTGGGCGCATATCTTTTTTTTACCATAATTTTAGATATAGAAAGACAAGCGTTTGACTTGGTCACAGGTTCGGTTCCAAGTACCTGCATTTCCTAAACACCCTACGGTCATATTTGTGACACAAAAGGGACCAGAAAAGGCCTTTACCAAAAAATTTCATTAGCAAATTGCCTTTAGCAAAAAAAAAATTTAGCAAATGTGACTTTAGCAAAATAAATTTTAGCAAATGTGACTTTAGCAAAATAAATTTTAGCAAATGTGCCGTTTAGCAAATATTTTTTAAATTCTTCGGTACACCCAAAGATTCTATTGTATTGGTAATAAGAATTAAAAGCCAAAAAATCCCGCCAAGACAAACTTTGAGGTTCAATTTACCGGAGGGTCAATTTACCAGGGTTCAATTTACCGGGGTTCAATTTGTAGAGGTTCAATTTACCGCCGCCCAAAAAAACGAGTTTTAAGTACATTTCTGAGGTTAATACAGACAAAAAAGTGGTTAAAACCCATTTTTGGGAGGTTGAAGGATAATACACTTTAACCGCGTGGTCTTCAGGATATGGTCTTTTATAATTTAAAACGCATGCTGCGGTTTTTGAACTGGGATTTTCTTAAAGGGGGGGGGGAGTGAGCAAGCCATTTGGCTTTGAAAAAGTGGCTTCCATGGCGCAGTGCATAAGTGCTCGCGTTTTTTTGCCCAAAATGGTGTTTTTTCAATGTTGCAGGTTCAATCCCACGTAGGGGCACACTATTTTTTTTGGCTTGTTTGGCCAGTTTAGAGGCAATCATACTTTTTTGACGCCAGATTCGGGGCTAAAGTACACTTTAGCAACTCGCCCGAAATCGCGTTTGAAGTGTTTTAAAGCATGTTTCAGCATGCAAAAACGATAAAAAATGTGTTTTTAGTTGTCGGAAGGCTGTTTTTCACAAAAAAAATTGACGCTACTATGATATACCCCCCCCCCCCCAAAAGCTACTATGATATAACAACCGCACCCCCCCCTCCCCCAAAATCGGACCTACTTTGATATACCCCCCCCCCCCCCAAAATCGGCTTTTTTGGGAGTAGTCAAAAATCATTTTTAAGTAATAATTTTGCTATAAAAAGACCAGAAAAGCAATTTTAAAAGGGATTAAGGCTGTATTGGGAGGGAAGGAATAATACAGGGCCACTTTTCGAGATGGTAGGAATCCTCAGAGTATTTATTTTCTAAGCGTCTAAGGGTACTTTCAAACCAAGGAACTTGTGGTGCAGGTATAAGTATGAGTACTTTTCATGGACCAAGCGGACCCCGCGGGTTTACACCTTACCCTAGCACTTTTTGAGTGCTAGGCTGAATTTTGGATGCTGGGCCTCTGGCCGGGCCTTGTAGAACGAGGGGAAATGCTCTTCGGCGAAAAAATAAAGATGTTGAACATAGTTTTGAACACTAGGGCCTACCGCATAAAAAACTCTGGTATGCATGTTTTTTTATGCATCCAGAGTCACTTCGCGCAGGGGCTTGATAGTTAGAGATGCGCGCACTCACTTACCTTAGACATGATTTCGAGAAGCACTCTTGATCATAAAATGCATATAGAGTCTATTTTTTGCCACGGCCCGAGTTGAAAAACATGATAAAGCAGCCAAAAAAAAGTGGCCCCTGTATTATTCCCTTCCCCTCCCAATACAGCCCTTAATCCCTTTTAAAATTGCTTTTCTGGTCTTTTTATAGCAAAATTATGACTTAAAAATGATTTTTGACTACTCCCAAAAAAGCCGATTTTGGGGGGGGGGGTATATCAAAGTAGGTCCGATTTTTGGGAGTGGGGGAGGGGTGGGGTATATCATAGTAGCTTTTTGGGGGGGGTGGTATATCATAGTAGCGTCAAAAAATTTTTGGCCAAAAATCGACTTTTTGCCTTGGTCCCCCCTGTGGTCCAAAAATCGAAATTTTTTATTTCGTCTAAAAATCAATGTTTAATGCTTTATTAGTGCTTTATGCACTTTTTGAGGGAACTTGTCCACAATGTGCGCCCCAAAATTTTAGCTTGGTCCCCCTGTTGTTTTTCCTTGAAAAATGCCTTGGTCCCCCTATTGTTTTGAACAGCACTTATACATGCAAATCCAACATGCTCAGATTTAACCATTTCTCCCTAATTCCTTTATCATTTCGATCATTTTTACACCATCAGTTCTACCATCAGTTAAACGATGGAGGAAGCGATTTGCCATCACCCCACCATCAGTTTACAAATGTTCCCCGGATAACCGGAAAGAACCGTAATATGCATCTTCAAGATTCCAATAAAAGGACAAGGAAAATGTCTTCACACTGTTATGTACAAATATTAGATGGCTCAATAGCGTGTCTAAGAAAACAAGTCATGGAAGCAAATTTTTTTTAAATTCATAATGTGACTCAAAAGTAATATTTTACTAACCCTGGTGGTACTTCATACAGTCAAGCTTAGATTCGACAGCGGGGCAGGGCCGATTCGTATTCGCGTTTCTCCCATTTGACAAAATTCGCATTTGACAAAACTCGTATTCTAAAAAATGCTTGTTTGTATGAGTTAAACACATATTCACAAGGCATTACCCTAATATTAGTTTTGTCAAATACGAGTTTTGTCGAATGCGAATTTCGTAGAATACAGGTTTTGCGAATACGAGTTTTGTCAAATACGAAAAACGCGAATGCGAGTTCTGTCAAATGCGAGAAACGCGAATACGAACACTTGGGTCATTTTTTTACATATTTTTTTTATTGGTTTTTATGTTATTGTCTTGAAGGGAAAGTCATTATTTTCAACTTTTTCAACTACCTGAACCATCTGGACGGTATCCAAACCGTCTTGACAGTACCCAAATCACCTGGACAGTGCCTGAACCAGCTGGATAACAATTCAACTAACTAGATAGTTGTTAAATCACATGAAAAGTGCTCACAGCGTATGGATAGGACTCAATCACCTTCAAGGTATCTAAATTACCTGGACACTACTCCAACCGTCTGGATGGTACCCTAAACCCTCTGAAGGGTATTCAAACGACCGAAATCGCATTGTTACCATTAAATAGGACTGAAACACAAATAAGGGAGGGGAAAGTCTCTATTTTAATGTTTTTCAACCACGCAAACCACTTGAATAGTGGCCAAACCGTCTTTAAACTGCCTAAATTACCTGAATAGTACCTAAACCATCTGATCAGTGCTCAAATTATCTGGATAGCCTTTAAACCACCTTTATAATACTTAGACCACCTGTAAAGTTTTTCAAAACGCAAAAATCGATCAGTAAATATTTTTTATCTCCCACTTCAAACTTTATTCAAATAAAGAAAACAAATCAAACAAATAAATCAAACAAACTAAATGAAATTCAAAAATATAACAACAATTTTACATTCATTTTATTCCAAATTGAGCAACGTCGAAGTGCTTTTCAGCCCTTGTGTAACGGACTCATCCAATCTGTGTGGCAGATGCTCCTGTAGTCTAAAATAATTTCACAAGTTGAAGCGTTTTATTCGATTTCTAAGATCACCAACCATATCAACGTAGTAGGTTACGAATTTCGGCACGTTTTCAGGCTGGAAAAGGACGAAATTGCATTCATAGCGTTTGGCTGCCAGCAGAAGTTGAGCACTACTGCCCCATTCTCCATTTTTAGAGTAAAGTTTTGCGTAATCTTCCACACCTTTTGAGCCACCAAAATATTTGAACCAAGGTTGGCACTTGTTTTCTAGCAGAAATTTCATCAACTCTTGTCGTACGCGTTTGTGCAGCCCCTCATCCTTGTAAACAATAAAAGCTATGGACCTGAGCAAAAGAGGTATGCAATACAGATGATAAATAGTGCTAATGGTTAGAATACCTGTAAAAGCAATTCCCATCTCCCTTGATCGGATATGTTTTTATAGGATCCTCGCTCCATGTATATATAGGCTCTGAAGTCAAATGCTCTTCCAAAATCTCAGGTTTGTGACCCGCTCGAGAATCGCAATGCTGTAACTGTACACAAATGCAAAGTTCAGTTCAGCTATAAAATACATTACTTCTAGGCTCTCGCCACCTTGGGCTTGCGCAACTTCTGTTTTGTTTTTAAAACTATCTGCTGTGTCGTCTTCTTCATTGTCAGTGAGTGGAGGCATAGCATTTTCATCTTCAATTCCTGTCTCACTGAATATTCGCTTTCTGAAAACAGAAATGTCAATCTTTAAAACTTGTGGATGAGTACTTTGAGAGAAGGATTTTTGAGCCAGTAGCTTTGGCAAGTTGCCGCATCACAAGCAAGAGAATTTCATCTGAAGGTTCGTAATCTTCACCAATTGAGGAACTGGTACTGTCGTTATGAGGGTTGAGCAAGTCCTTAGCTGCGGTAATCTTATCCGACGCCCTTCTGCAACTTTCGGAAAAGGTTGAGGTTCCGCCTTGGGAATAAAAGCCTTCTATCTGACGTACTTCATAGTTTTGAAGATCCCTTATATAGTTTTTTAAAAATAATGTGAAAACACTAATTCAATACCATACCGATAGTTATAAAGCCAAGACCCGAGTTTCATGCCCGGCCTGAAGACAAATCTTTGATGCGAATGGTAGTTTTCACAGTTGTTTGTTGTTAATGGGGCAAGTTGAGGAAGAGAACACAAAGAGAAGAAATCACCGAGCTTCAACCACTGTTTTCTTTAGAAAAATATTTTGTTAATGGAGATAGGTTTGAATTTCGAACTGACTCAAAGTAATCAAGAAATTCGTGCAATTTCATCATCACATTTGTTTCCTCTTCGAATTTATTGCTGATATACTCACGGAGAATATTTAGACAGCGATTCCAAAAGCGTGCTTCAATGTGTTGTAGAGCTCCTGCCATGTACATGAATCGTCGGACATCCTTGTCATCAGCATATTCAGCTGTTAGACCGAGCGTTTGTATCTTGGAACTCCTGAGTTCACAAACCCTCCGGTATGAGGCTTGTTTACGTGAAAAGAACACATATGCGGATCCATAGCGCCTCCTTGGGCTAATTTCTTTTGCACACTTTTGAACGTTTTCCATGCCGCTCGCTCACAGTCAAAGAGAGCATGTTGAGGAATTCGAGGAATTTCCTTTCATTTTGACAGTCGCTCACAAGAGTTAAACACTTGAAAACAGAATTTGAAAACTTACTAGAAAATTATTAAATCTACCTTCTCCCACAAGGTTTTGTAAATACCCTTAGTCTTTTTCTTGAGTAATGCAGTGATTGCGGGGACACAAGCATAATTTCCATTCTTATCAAGTTTCATCCCGAAGACGCGGTAGATTTGATAGCTATCTATTGAAAAAAAATTCGCAATCAGAAATAAATAAAAATAGTGTTACGTTTAGGACTGTACTTAAATGTACCGTCGGACAGCCAAAAGTCACTTTAAGAAGGTACTCTATTTGAGCGTCAGATCCAAATATGGCAATCTCTTCATCTTAAAATAAATTGTCGAAATAGAAGAGAAAATGTTCATGTATGTCTTACTTGCAAAGCGGAGAAGCTTTTCGCGAAAGTAGCAATGACCCATTATTTGACTGGAGCGAAGAGTGTGGATGTAGGTGGAAAATTTTTCTTCCTATAATTGCTCATAATGCTTGATAGGTGGGTACGACTTTGATTTTGCATAATTAAATTATTGTTGTTTGCGTTAGCACCTTTCACCACTTCTTGGAAAACTTCTGAAACTAACCATTTTATTTGTGTAAAAATATTCATTTAAAATACCGTGATCAGATCCATGGAATTTTGCCAACTTCTTCTCTATCTGTATCAGGTTCACTTTCGCCGTGCTGTTTACGCCACCTTGGGCACACTTGTTTCGTAAGCGACGCTTGATACTTAAGCCAAGGACCTAAAAGTTTGCAATTCAACGTGAAAACAGAAAGTTTTGCTAAAAAAAGCTACCTCGTTTTTTATTTTTGGAATGCAAATATGTCCACGAGTCAGTGAGGCAGGTTCATTAGAGAGGCAAGCTATCCACTTTTCAGAGTCTTGGACAAGTATGGTGATTGTTGGGAGAGTCGCTAGAGAAATTTGGCTTGCTTTGCGCGCAACAGAATAACATCCAGAGCACCGGTATATTGTATACTAAAAGTTTTCCTACGTGTTATCATTAAAGTATTCTTAAGAACCACGTACTTTGCGATCGCTGGATTTTCCCTTGGGCTGGCGAACGGCAGACCACGTATAACATGTAGTTAAGCTCGGACCATCAGTAATCGGCATTTTGCTTTGCAGCTTGAATCCGGGACAGAATTTTGCTTTCACTCCACTTGATACCCACTTGTAGCCTCCTTGGGCATCTTTTTCTTTAGAATTTTTGCTCTGTTTTTTCATTTGTTAGGAAATTTGACGCTGAAAAAATACAAAAAATAATTAGAAATTGTCTACTGTCGACTCTCACTAAAGTGCCTTGCAAAGCAGTGGCGTTAAGAAGCATCATAAAAATGAGAACAGAAATCTATACATGCGACTGAAATTAACAACGTCGTTGAAGTTAGTCAATAAAATAGTACTTTTTCGGTTTGAGAGAATACAAATTACAAACTATGTTATTAAAATTTACACTTTAACTGACAACCTATCTATAAAAAAACAGAAATACCACTGTTATCGGAGCTTTTTTTACCGAGGTTCAAATTATAGTTTGGTTAAAAATTAAAAATGGTTACATTTCATCCTACCAGAAAAATAAAAAACGCTTGACAAAAGTTTTTTTTGCCAACCACTTTATTACCACTACCCAGACAATTTTCTAGTCATTTACTTTGATCTCACAAGGCAAAAATTCGGTAAAAAAAATTTAAATAACGACTATTTATTATTTGTGTTTCAGTCCTTATTTGTGTTTCAATCCTATTTAATGGTAACAATGCGATTTCGGTCTTCGAGAGGCCGCTGCTTCAGCTTCAGGTATAATTTTCCTGCTTTGACAACAAAAAAAAATCCAAGCAGGAGATAAATGGGAGTGAAAAATTGTTTGCTTTGTTTTGTTTGTTTGAATGTGTTATGTTTATTGCAAAATAAAGTGTTTGAAGCCGATTTTGCGTGTTTTCGAAAATGTGCTTATTTTCGGTGTCGAAATCTTTTTTATAGAAAATGTACTTATTTTCAAAACTTTTCACTGGGAGCCCTGCTCTAAATTCATTTTTGATTGAGAGTCACCCTCGGAATTATGTTTAAGGTAAGTGAGTGCGCGCATCTTCAACCAACCAAGCCCCTGCGGGGGCTTGGTTGGTTGAAAGTTGCTTGGGGTTGAGATGCGCACACCCACATGCCTTAGACACAAATCACTCGGAAGCGAATCTGGGTGCATGAAAAAGCATGCATACCAGAGTTTTTTCATGCGGTAGGTCCCAGTTAAAAGACTGTGTTCAAATTCCATCTTTTATGGAATCCAGATACCCTCCAGTACCCTCAACCTTGGTCACCAAAGGCAAAAAATCGATTTTCGGTGAATTTTTTTCTCTAAAAATGGTCGATTTGGCCCTAAAACATGTTTATACATGTTTCAGCAGCTAAAACGCACAAAAAGTGGTTAAAACTTTTTTGTGCAACCCCATCATAAGGCACTTTAGCCAAAAACGCTTCTGGAATATACCCCACCCAATAATTTAGACTTTGGCTTAGTCTCGTAGGCTTAGGGTTAGGCTCAGGGCCTGGCCGTTACTAGCAATGGCTTTTGCACAACTTTTTCTCAAAATGTTGGTTTTAGGTAAATTCCAAAAATTATCGAGGCGGGTATATTCCAGTGGCGTCTAAATTTGTCAAAATGAAATTCGTCAGAAACGAGATTTGTCATGGCCTGTTCACATACTGAGAGTGAGAGTGGGAGTGAGAGTAAGTTGTCATTGTGAACACCCTTACTCTCACTCCCACTCTCACTCTCGGGTGTTCACAATGCGTTTTTACTATTTTGCATTTAACTAATTATTTAAATATTTTATTTTTGAAATTTTATCATAATATTGTAAATTACGACAAAAGGTTGCTTGTTGGATAGTTATCATGTAAAATTTCGATAATAGACACAGGACTATTAATAGAGGTTTCATAGCATTTACACATTATTTTATGTTCTTAGTTCTTCATTAATTTCTCCCTATCCGAGCCCCGATTTATAGTTGTCCAAAATTATTCTTATATCTTCTTTTAACTCCAAGAGAGTAAAGCTGCTATCTTTTCCCAACGCTTCAATCCAATAAACTCACTGCACAAATAGGGAGAATTCAACAGTCAGTGTGTTCACGGTTGTCAAAGCGTGTAAAATAACGTTCTCGACACCATTTGTGTGAAGGTAAAGGGAAATTTCGAATGCTGGTTACAGCTGGCTGTGATGAATTGCGTGAGCTCTCTATTCCTAAAGAATTGTCATGGCATTTCCGTCTTTCATATATTCGTCCTCAACTTAGTCCAAAAGAGAAGGAGACGATTGATGTTATAAAGAACTTCAGCTTTTTTTGCCAATAAAAATTCAAATATATTTTTTTTTCACAATATCTGGTCGCAATCCATGTTATTATGAACAAATTTTAAAAATAAAAAACAAGTAAATTAGTTTTTACGCAAAAGGAAAAAAAGCATTGTGAACACCCGAGAGTGAGAGTGGGAGTAAGGTGCATTGTGAACACCCTTACTCTCACTCCCACTCTCACTCTCACTCCCACTCCCACTCTCACTCTCAGTATGTGAACAGGCCATCAAAGATTTTGCCTTGGTCACCCTTATGAAAAAAAAAGTTTATGAAAAAGCAAAAAAACGTAAAAAATCAAAAATATTATTCTGGTCTAAAAAATACATTATTAACTATGGTCGAAACTGAAAAATGCCGTCTTTTTCGAGTTTTGGAGAGAAAAGTCAAATAGTGCAAGGTATCTACACAATTTTTTTAGTCTTTATTTATTTATTGTTTACGCAACAAGTGCGCGACGAAAACAAATACATATTTCTTTAAAAATAATTACAATACAAAATCATTTAGATCACATTCTTTGAGTTTTTTCCTGAAAAGCATTATTGTAGGAGAAGCAACAATTTCAGCTGGAAGAGCATAATAAATTTTAGGTGTCCGAACAAAGAAAGAGTGGAATCGGAAATCTGATTTGGAAAAGGGTACACTAGCTTTATGTTTTCGGAAGTTATAGGATGACTGAAGAGAAGGGATATTTAGATTAATATCAATTTTTTTCAATACTATTTTGTGATAGAAAACAAGGTCAGCTTTAAGTCGTCTTTTTTGAAGAGTTTCCATTTTGAATAATTTTAAGAGCTTTTCATAATGAGGTTTATCAGGATATTTATTCCTAAGTGATCTGAAGTATATTTGATTAAGGGCAATTTTCTGGATCCGCTCTATTTTCTTAATATCTTTTTTAAATAAGGATTATACACCACAGAAGAAGTTTCAATTATGGGTCTTACATATGTCATGTATAGTTGTACTAGGAACTTGTAATCAGTCGAGCGAACAGCCTTAAAAAGAGTGAATAGGCGAGAGTAAGCAGATTTGCATAGGTTTTCTAAGTGGGCATTCCATTTTAAGTTTGGGGTAAGAACTATGCCCAAATCTTTAATTGAATTTTTAACAGGAGCTATTTGATTGGCATTCAGATAATATATATGGTGAGGGTTCTTTTTGCCAAGGTGTAAAACTTGGCACTTTTCAGGGGATATTTTTAGCTCATTTTCACAACACCATTCGAAAAATTCTTGTATGAAAACTTGCAGGTTTTTGGGATAAGTCTCTCTGTCAAAGCTAACATAAGCTTTCAAATCGTCGGCATATAACTTTAGCTGCACTCCTGAGACTTGACAAGACGATGAGAACTCAGAAAAGTAGAAAATAAAAAGAAGAGGGCCCAATACAGATCCTTGAGGAACACCACTTGTTTGGAGGGTTGGTTGAGAAAACGAATCTTGAATTTTTACCATAAAGTACCTTGAAACAAGAAAATTTCTGATCCATTTCAACAATGTTCCATATACACCAGCTTTTTGCAATTTTCTGAGAAGAATAGAGTGTGAGATTGTGTCAAAGGCTTTTGAAATGTCAAAATAACAAACGTCAGTACACTTATTTTCTTCTATTGATTTTGACCAATCGTCAAACACCTCAATCATTTGTGAGTTAACAGACCTCTTATTTAAAAAACCGTGTTGGAATTTTGGGATTAAATTGCGAGATAAGAGGAATGCTAATAATTTTTCATGAACGATTTTCTCCAAAATTTTAGATAATGAACATGTCAGACTTATAGGACGGTAGCTTGAGGGATCGTGTTTATCTCCTTTTTTGAAAATAGGGTGAACAGTAGGGGAAACAATAGGGAAACTGAAAAATGCCGTCTTTTTCGAGTTTTGGAGAGAAAAGTCAAATAGTGCAAGGTATCTACACAATTTTTTTTAGTCTTAACACTATCAGGTAGTCTTGCGACTTGACTTTCGAGCGGCGTATCATTTGCTGCAACATCTTCAATAAATGTAGCATAAAAACATTAAAGTATGAAGCAAGTCTGAAAAATAACTTAGTTCATACTTTTACCTTTTGGGGCGTAATCGTTTTGCCAATGAAACTTTTGCCAATGACATCTTTTTGCCAATGGTATGTTTTCGCTAATAGATTCTTCTCTCAAATATTGTTATTTTTTGTCAGGCAAATTACCGCTCATTTTTAGCCAGTGAGATGAGCTACAGAATGAGTGGTAATTCGCCGGACAAGGGATTAACAATACTTGAGAAAAGAAGCTATTGACGAAAACATACCATTGGCGGAGTGATCTCATTGGCAAAAAGATGCCATTGGCAAAAGTTTCATTGGCAAAACGATGACACCCCAACCTTTTTGGGGTATATTTTGCAAAGATGTTGCAATAAATGATACGCCGTTAAAAACTAGAATCGCAGGGGTACCTGATAGTGTTACTACTTTAAAATGAACTGTTTATATATTACCTCTCTGTCATTTTGACTAAATTATAGCCTCCCTTACGTCAAAATAGAGGTGAAATAATAGATTTTGAACGTGTTTCGACTTTCAATTCATCTCTCTATAAACAGCCAACTGTCGCTATAGCGTTACTCTCAATTTACTCTTTTGGAGTCCCCAGTGACTCCACCCTATCGAGAGTTGACTGTACTGAAAGTAGTAACTTTTCACCTAAAGCTATTTTAATATCAATTTTCGCAAAAAAATTGTAAAATATTAATATAGGCTACGATGAAAATTTTTGAATTTTCACATTTTGCACTCAGGGGGGGGAGGGGGTGACCAAAGCAATTTTTTCAAAAATCTCGTTTTGACAAATTTCGTTTTTGACAAAACCTTGCTTTAACAAATTTCACTTTGAAAAATTTCGTTTTGAAAATTTTCGTCTCGACAAGTTTCGTTTTGACAAAACTTACGTTTGAAAAATTTCGCTTTTGACAAGTTTCCCCTAGTTGCAGCGAGCAGAACTAAATTTTTAGTACAAGATAAATGTTCATGAAAATTAAAAATTGCAAAAACGTCAGTTCCAAAAATAATACTGAAGAGTTCTGGATAGGGTTGCTTAAATGTCCGGGCATTTATATTTGGACATATATCAGGACATATGTCCGGACATTTATGGACATATGTCCAAAATTTCGGACATTTATACAACCAAACTTTATTCAAAAAATTTTAATTAACAATTCAATAATCGTTCATAGATACATCAAATTAATTTTCAATTGAATCATTTTTCTCAGTTTCCAGTTCTATTTCTTCCACCGCTTGTTCCACTCGCGTTTGCTTAAGCTTATGTTTTGCTTTGGGTACCGTCTAGGTGGTATAAATTTACGATACTAGCACAAATTTCAAAAATTAAATTTTCCTTTCGTAATTTTCAATCTAAAAATAAAAATCAGAAAGAGTAGCAAATAAACTGCGAAAAAAATTGTGTAGCAATCTAATTTATATATGTCCGATTTTGATAAAGGCGGACATTTTGCAGGACATATGTCCATAAATGTCCGGACATATGTCCATTCAGCAAACCTAGTTCTGGGACAGCTCTTACAAAGCGTGTCAAGCGTCAACTACAAATTCAAGTAGAGTTTGAAATTACTAGTTTCGTGTCGACATAAAGCGATAACTTTTGGATCCCAAATTTTCATTTTTTTTAACCAAATTTTGAATGTTTAATTTCAGACATATTATATCAATCGAAAGCTGAGTTCTAGCTTCATCTTTCTGTGTTTTTATTTTGTTCATTATACATTTGAATCGTATGCATTTAGTTTATTTTGTTTTGAATAATTTTTTAGCGATTCATTGGCAGACTGCTTTGAATCATATCTCACTCCATATCTATATAAAAAAGGAGTCTATACAAAATGTAGCCTTTTGTTTGAGATAATGATTGGTGGTTTAAAATCAAACTTGTCTAGCCTCCTGACAAAGTTCATAGCCTTTAAAGTTACATATCCATTTTTGGCAACATTTCACCACCATATTTTACAGAATTTCACTACCTTTTTGGGATTTTTTGGTAAAAATGACCACGAAAAATTATTTCGAAAAAATGGGGCCGTCCTAATTTTAACAGGCTAGACGAAAACGGCCCTAAAAATGATGCAGAAAAAATAACGAAATCATAGCTAAACAATTGAAGACCATAAATTGCATTAAAAATTCAGTTTGGTCATGAATTGTTTTTACCAGACAAAAATTTGATTTTTGATAATGTCAATCCTTACGAATCGTCCTTCATGTAATAGAAGCCAAAAAGTTTCGAAAAAAGAAAAAAATCTGAAAGGACTATACTTATTGATGCAAATGAAAATTTTGCAAAACCAAATGCGCGCGGGACACTTCTCTTTTGTCTCGCACTCTACTCTTTGGAGTTATTTCGAGCGAAACAAAAGAGTACACTGAGACACCAAAGAGAAGTGTCCCGCGCTCATTTGAATTTGTCAAATTCTCATTTGCATCAACAAGTATGGTCCTTTAAAAAAGCGTTGAAAATTCGAATAATTAGCGAAAAAATTCAAAAACACAACGCCAATGTGTAGTGGATAGCATCATAGTGACCGCACCGTCCTTCGCCGTCCTAATTTTTTTCATCGCCGTCCTGCATTTTAACCGTATTTTTCAATACGAATTTCTTTTTTTTTTACTTCACAACAAATAATAAGTTTTATTTTTATACTTAATTTTCGGGCGACCGTCCAAGTTTTCTTTCATTTTTATTGAATTTGTTGAATGTTTTCGAACTTTAATCATGACTTGAGTTTGTTTTTTCTCTGTTTGATAGCTCAAATGAAAGCCTAGAATCTTGGCTACATTTTAGTATATGAAACGTGTGACTTATGCAAAAAAGTCACAAAATATCAATCAAACCAGTCAAAGAAAAACCCCTCAAACGATCGATCTTCCTAAATTTAGAAAGTCTTAGCCCATAAATCAGCTACAGGTGTTGCAAAATCATGCTGTGATTATTTCGTTGGATAGCCAAGGATGTAAGGATCATTTTGACACCAAACTTGTAAATAAAAATAGGTTATGCACCCACTGGGAATCGAACATGAGAGGTCAAAATATTCGCTACTAGGCGAACTGGCGCCCTTTCAGGCGCCTGCGTTTTAAAAGCAAAGTTTGCGCTACTCGGTTTTACCCCTCCCAAAAACAGCTACTCGGTTTTACCCCTCCCATTAATTTTAGGCTTCGGAATTAGGCTTAGCCCTTAGGCTCAGGGCCAAGCCGTTACTAATACCCGACTATTTCATATTAAAAAGTATGGTTTTAGATACCCCTAAAAATTATTGGAGGGGTAAAACCGAGTAGCTTTTTTGGGAGGGGTATAAAGGAGTAGCGTCGCAAAGTTTGGTGTAGCGCAACACTACAATACTAATCGGGCCGTAAACCCACTTTGCGTGATTGGCATTTTATGAGCTGATCCCACTTTTTCAGTTTCACAGTCAAGCAAAACTTCTTTCCACACAATGTCTTTCACTGTATTTTTGCTGTCACGTTTGACTGCAACTTTGATAAACTCCATGACCTCGCATAAGAAAATGCAACATAAGTCATTCCGTGGTAAAAACATGATCAGTTAAGTCAATTCCAACAAAATCAATTGTTTGGCCTTATTTTTTATTAATTGTCGTTGCAAAACATGGTTTACCGTAAATCCTCTAATAGAGCCCCCCCCCCCCTCGATTTTTGACTAGAGTTTCAGAGTTAGCACCATTTTTGATTGACAATTTCAAGATTTTTCAGGGATTGAAAAATAAAGCCCCCGGGGCTCTATTAGAGGATTTACGGTAATAAGGAATTGTTTCCTGTACAGTGTAAAAGGAAACTCTCCTGGGTACCCTTCTCCTGGATACCCTTCTGGCTGGGCACGCTCCACTTATGTACGTTTCTCCTGGCTACTCCTTCCTGGATACCGCCTGGCTACCCTCCTACTCTGGTCACCCTCCTACTGGCTGTCAACACTTCCTTGTCTCCTGGCTACTCTCCTCCTCAAAAATTAGCAGAAAATTGGACTTGAACACAAATGCGTTACCCACAGACACAGTCCAAATACTATATAGAGATTTTATTGTGAAAAAGATTCCAGAAAAGTAAAAAAGTTATAAAAAATTGATTTACAGAATATTTGTGTGAATTTCGAAAAATAGCTGGAACTTTTGAGACACCGTGTACCTTATAATTTTACAAACACATTCACTCGAAATTAGGCTTGCAACAAAAACAAATTTATTAGCAACTTTAATTCACGTGTTTAAGTTTGAGTTTCCGAAAAGATATCCGGCATGAGTTTACGAAAACTGGCCAAAAATTAGACTTTAACCCAAACATCCACCAAAAATCCAGGCCAAAATCCACCATCTCCAGTTTGAAGGGACTTAGAAAATTTTTTTCAAAGCCACTTCAATTTTACAATTTTGTACTTAAAAGAAAGCTTAGATGTAGAATTTCAGGGTTCCGGAAAGATATCCGGCACGAGTTTACGAAAACTGCCCGAAAATTGGACTTAAACCCAAAAATCCACCAAAAATGCAGACCGAAATCCACTATCTCCAGTTTGAAGGGACTTAAAAACTTTTTTTAAGCCACCTCAATTTTACAGTTTTGTGCTCAAAAGAGAGCTAAGATGTTCAATTTCAATTTCGAAAAGATATCTAGCATGAGTTCAAAAAAACTGGCCGAAAATTGGTCTTAAAAAGAAAAGTGGCGACGGACGGATAGACACATGCCAAATACTATATAGAGATTGGATGTGCTGATCTTGTTTATCTCCGATCTTGCTGATCGTTTTTGCAGAAATCAGTAAAAATTGGATTAGTGAAGAAACTTTTAATTTTGAAGCGAAAAAATTATCGAGGTTGAACTTTCGAGGTTTAAGTTGTTAAAAAGTGCGATTGCATTGGTGTCTACGAACTGCGGTAGGCGGAAATACGGAATTTCCGGATTTCAACTGCGGTAAAGGTTTGTTTAGATGCGATTTCGTTCGAAAATTCCGTCTACCCCTTACAAAGTGCTCGCAAAGGAAGGAGAACAATTTTTATTTAAACCGCAACACCGATCTGTCAACAAAGTGTAGCTCCAAATAAACAATAAAACCTAGTAGTCACTTTTTAGGAGACGATTATTGGAGCAAATACGGTATGCTATACAGACAGACACAAAAAACTGCTGCATTTTTGTAAAAATTACAATAATAATGACTTGGAAGAGTTTTGCAATGTCCGCGATCTGCTTTGTTTTCTCGCCTTTAAAGGACCATAGCCGTCGTCGACATCGAGAATTTCAAATGTTTGAATTCGTGCGGGACAGTTTTCTTTCGTCTTTCATTGTACTCTTTTGACTTGCTTCGAATGACTCAAAAGAGTACAATGAAAGGCAAAAGAGAACTGTCCCGCGCGAATTCAAACATTTGAAATTCTCGTTGTCGGCGACGGCTATGGTCCTTTAAACAAATGAAAGCAGGGCGTAATTTATGATTCACCCAAAAGGTTGCACCATAGAATCCCCCTCCCCAGGGGAGTGATCAGGTGGAGGAGATAACATCATATTCGTGTATCTCGATTTCATTAGAAAGCCGCGTGTTTTTTTGGTTCTGAGAAAAAAAATTCGAACGACAGAGGATAACCAAGGTTTTTAGTCAAAATTTCAAAAATTTAAATTGGCGCCTTTTGAATTTAAAAGAGAATACCGTATATTCTCGATTAGAAGGCCCCTCTCTAATAGAAGGCCCCTCTCTAATAGAAGGCCCCCTTGAGGACCTATATATCAGCCTAGAAAAAGAAATTCACAAATCTGTTTTTCGCGTTTTCTTAGTTAGGACGAGCTCACCTGATTCCACTTTTAAAATTTTAGTTGAGCATTCAAAAATCTCAAAATCGAAATATTTTTTTCCGACTTTTTTAGGGTTGAAAATAGAAGGCCCGGCCTTCTAATAGAGAATATACGGTAAGGGCTGTATTGGGAGGGGAAGCATAGCTGCATGGTTCCGAGAAGTACACTTGATCAAAAAATTCAATGGAGTCTCTTTTTGCCACGGCCCGAGTTGCACATTCAAAAATGCCGTCATTTTTGTCACCCTGTAAAATACACCTTAGATATAAAGTGCGGGCAGTACTTTTGATTGTAATAGAGCGTTTTATGACTTAAGAATTGTCTAGGACGAAGCATTTAAAACCCACAAACCTGCATTCGCACTCAAAATTCAGATAATTTTAATTTGGGTGGGTTGTATTCTATACTCCTACTCTTCACTTCTAAATTTATGTCTTTTATTCTTCGAAATTAAATTGTAGATGCCAGCGCAATGGATTTAAGAATTGATAAAATGGAAAACTGTTTTTGACATGTTTTTGTTGTTTAAAAAAATTCAATTTTTTTTCCTAATAAAGAAATGTGTTCTTTGAAAATAAATCTAATCTATTTTACATTTTTTCGAAATCAAATAAACTTTTTTCAACCTCAATTAAATATTTTGGACTGGCATTTAGTTGGGCAACTTCATATTTATATTACAGTCGAACTTAAATAACATGTCACCGCGAAAATGCGTGGTTGGAATTTCCAACTTGGAAAGTGGGAGAGTTGGTATACTGGATTCCAGCCGTATTTATCAATCTATCTCCAGGGGTCGTATTCAGGTAGGTTAGTAAAGCTTTGGATCAAAAGTAACTCGTGATCTACTCGACGTGTTTCAGAGAGACCTCCCATTTATTACCGTATTACCGTATATTCTCTATTAATCCCCCACTTTCTAATAAATCCCCACTCTCTAATAATCCCCACCCCTTAAAATCGTCTTTTTGGGTCAACATTTTTATTAGACACCAAAATTTAATGAAACTCCCAAACAAACATAAAATATCCGTCTTCATTTAATTTCTCCACAGTTTCTTCAGTTCTTAACTTCAGATAGGCGAGTAGGATCACGAGTAACTCTTGATCTACTGACTTAACTAACCGACCTGAATACCACCACAGATAGGACTTGCCCCTGTTGGGCTCTATTTTTCAACCCTCGGTTACAGATGTTAAAAATTATTTCAAAAGATTATATTTTTCAGTTTTTGCTTCATTATTTTATAAAGAACTCATTTTTATTATTCAATTACTCCCATGTTCTGGTCAGCACATCTACTTGCCCTTCCATAAGTGGACTTTCCTTCTTTCTTATCTAAACCTTCAATAATTGATAAGTAGTTGTATTGATTGACAGTCCAGCCGTTCTCATCATTCTTGTGAATTAAGTGAGTGCTTAGCAAAATGCTAAATTATATCTACAATCCAGCCGTGCTTGTGACACTATTTCTATGCTTCACAAATGCTCTTTATCCAATTAATCACAGAGCAGGAGAGACTGTGGCTGACCATGCTACAGTTAGCCAAACTCCAATTGTTATCTGGCATGGGATGGGTAAATCTAAATTTAAAAAAAAGATTCAATACCGTGAAGCCTCGATAGAGAGACACTTTTTAAGTTGAGCCCTGCGAATTTTCGTTTTGTTTTATAACCTGATTTAAAGTTTTTTACTAATTTTGTTTGGTGCTTCGTGTCTCAGATTTTCCAAAATGAAGGTTCACTCTATTGAAGTATGGTACTTTTACATGCGAAATTGGTAAATTTTTGAAAAACGATCGCTATAATCCGAACTCACATAATTTTTTAAACTATACTCACTCAAATAACGATAGGGTTGAAACTAAAATTAAAAAAACGCTAAAACTAGCGCTTCTATCTACAGGCTGTGTTACGCGGCCATTTTTTAAAATTTGGCTACGTAGCTTCTGCAGATTAAGTAAAATTGGAGATTACGAGTGTTAGGACCGGAAATTTAAGAAATCGAACAGACAAGCGGATACATAGCCAAATTTTTCAGAAGTCGCCGTGTAATTTTGACACAAACCAAAAAAACCTAAAACTAAAAAACAATAACCCCAAAAAAACAAAGAAACCCATTAAAATTTGTGGCTAAAACTGTCCAACCCATTTAAAATTAATATTATATCGTCATTTAACTCTACCCAAGTGTAGGAGATTCTTGCTGCAACCCAATGAGCATGGGCTATGTGAAAAAGCTGCTGAAAACCCACATCCCAGGTGTCTATGTCAATTCTTTGATGCTAGGCAGTAATGTGATAGAGGTAATACATTTAGGTGTGCTGGTGGGCGCCTTATTAACCTTTTTTAAGGACACAGAACATGGATTTTTTGCCAACATGAATGAGCTGGTGGACAATGCTTGTGAGCAGATCCAAAAGGACACAAACCTTCAAAATGGATACCATGCCATGGGATTTTCTCAAGGTGGACTGTTTATGTAAGTCAACTATGCAATAACTAAATCTACTGCTCTTACCAGGGAACCTCAAATAGTGCGTTTTTTGAAGACCTCGTTGATAGATTTTTTTGCAGATTCGAGAAGAGCACCCGGGGGGGGGGGGAGGGGGTGGTATTAATGAATATCGTCAAATTTTCCTTCTTAATATTTTAACCTAAATTTAGCGTCGTATAGAATGTTTTTTTTTCCAAAAAATGCCAAACAATTGTGTTGACAGACATTTTGGTTCAGAAGAGCTCTAGCTCAACGATGCCCACATCCTCCCATGAAAAACTTAATCTCAGTGGGTGGCCCCCAACAAGGTATTTATGGGTTGCCCTACTGCACTAGTCTGCACCAGAGTGGGTTGTGCGATGCTGTTCGCCATCTGCTCAATTATGGTGCTTACACGTCATTGGTGCAGAAAATGCTGGTTCAGGCGCAGTACTGGCATGACCCTATGTGCAGGAAGGTTATGCCAATTATAGCATCTTCTTGGCTGATCTGAACTGTGCTCAAGTAAGGGGTAGTTGAGGTAAAATATCTAATGATTTGTACAATTTTATAGAATACATGTAATCCAGCTTACAAACAAAACATAGCTAAGCTTCAGAATCTGGTGCTTGTCAAGTTCCTGCGGGACGAGAAGGTTGTGCCAAAGGAATCTGAGGTAAGTTCTTCTAAATAATCGATCCGGCATTTGGCCTATCTCCAGCAAACCTAGGTGGCGAAAACATGCACAGGGGACAATTTTGGTTTGTAAGACATCTGTGAGTCGGTTCTTAGATACGCTGACTTACCTTTATTATAAGTCTCAAACCCATGATAAAAGAATGATTTTGTTAAAAAAAAATTACGGAGGGGGTATTCTTCACTAGTGCCAAATATGTTTGCTCCTAAAAAGTATCCTTTTGAACAGGGCTGCCAGGTCAGGGCCATTTAAAATCAGCACTTTCCGGTCAAAATCAGCGACATTCTCTGAAAAAATACCGCTTTGGGATTTTATGCACATGTAAACTTGAATGGACTCTGGATGTAGAACCCCTGAAGATAATGTTTTTCCTTAAAAATTAAAAAAGATAGAAATCGTGTATAAACAAGAAAAAGAGCCTACTTAACTAAAGTCGACTTTTCAGTGGTTTGGATACTACCCTGACAACAACTCTTCTGTCATTGTCGATATGGAGAACACACCATTGTATAAAGAGGTAAGTCGTTAAATACTAATCCCAAAACCAAAATTAACTAATTAGGACTGGATTGGGATGAAGACTCTGAAAGATTCTAATCGCCTCCATTTGCTGGCTGTGGATGGCAGACACTTGCAGATTCCAGCAGATATATTGGTGCATCAGATAATAGAGAAATACTTGAAGGATACTGTTGCAAACGATAACAATTAATTAGAAGCAGAAAACTAACGACGAAAAAGTAAAGAAGTTAACAATACCGTTTCAGTGCACCTTCAAAAAGAACTTTTCAGATGATAGCGAAAATCTACCCCTAATGACTGTATTTTTAACAATAAAATGACCGTAACTTTCCGCTAACGTCCAAAATTGCGACTTTTTCAAGGGTGAGACTAGGGTATCAGATAGGGCCAAATTACTGGTAACAACCCGAACAGGCGCCTATACAGGCGCCATCATCAACATTAGAGATGATGACGGACGGGACAATTCCGTCCCGTCAATTTTAGAGAATCGCCCTTCCCGGAATCCCGCCCGGAAATTTTTTGACACCTGTCCGTCCCGGTGTCCCGTCCCGAAGAAAATTATTTAAATTCCGTCTTGTCCCGTCCCGAAAAATTCAATTTGTCAAAACTACTTTCGACTTCTAATTACAGTCAACCCTCGATATTAACAAGTTGTCAACAAGTACCGAGGACCGTTGTTAATAACAACGGCCCCTTGGTACAGTCGAACCTCGATAGTAGATACCCCCGATAATAGATACCCTTCGATAGTAGATACCCTTAGCGCATATTTGGTTGGTTTCACTTAAAATAAGGCAAATCATACCCCAATAGTAGATACCCCTTATAATAGATACCCCTCGATAATAGATACCCTCTGACTCTTACACTGACCTTTATTTGCCCTCGATAATAGATACCTCTAACACTCAAGTCTAAATGGAAAGCCATCTCTTTTTCAAAGTGTAATTTTGGAAATTGTTTGTTCAGATGTGCCTATTTTTTAAATTGGCGCTAATGTTTGGCTCGAAATCTCGCGATATTATTTAAATTCGTTAGTTCATTCAGATACCCGATGGATACTTCGCAAAGAAAAAGAAAGATAGATTTGGCGACGAAAAGGGCAATTATCGAAGGATTCAGCGAGGGCAAAAGCTACAAAGTGCTGTCAGAAGAATTCGGGCTAAAGAAAGCATCAGTGCAAAGTATCATCCAAAACAAGACAGCAATTCTCGGAGCAATTGACGGTGGGACAGAAGCAAAGAGGGCTCGGTTAAAAGCAGGTCGGCACGAAAATTTGGAGCAAGCACTCGTTCAATGGCTGAAGCAAACCGAGCTCAGAATGTTCCTGTTGGAGGTGATATTTTGATGGTGAGAATTATTGGTTTTTGCGTTGTCAGTCTTTGGATGAACTCGCTGTAGACGTTTCAACGACTGAAGGAAATCAATCCGCTGCAGATATTGATGTGGACAGCGACGTTGAAATGGAAGAAGCGCCCATCACTCGTCTAGAGGCTCAGCGTGCATTGCGATTGGTCCGTCAATACGTGGAAAAGAATTTTGCGAATCCCCAGCTCCTCCGTCAGAGCGACGCCTTGGATGAAGCTTTCTGGCAGCATGGTCAAAAAAAAGGAAGCAGAGCTCTCTCAGTGATTTCTTCAAGCCGCTAACCTAATTCTTGTTTAATCGCAGTTATTATTCTTCTTTAGTTGAATAAAGTATCACTGTTGGGTTAGCATTTAAATTGATTCCACTTTACCCTCGATAATGGATACTTCTGACCCAAAATTTGGTTGTCTGCCTCTCGATAGTAGATACCCCCGATAATAGATACCCTCGATAGTAGATACCCACTAGCCCGGTCCCGAGGGGGTATCTACTATCGAGGTTCGACTGTAATACCAAAACAAAAATACCAAGTTGGTATAACGGTTCCGCACGGCCGGTCACACTACTGGCCGTTATATCGAGGGTGAGATGAATAAAGCATATAGGATTGAAATTCCCGATTGGAAATTTTTTATGACCGTCCCGAAAATCTTCCTGTCCCGGGGTCCCGTCCCGCGGACACGGACGATTCATCACCTTCCACAAATTATGAGTTGTCTCGACACAAAAAATGTGAAAATTTAACAGCAATATTTGATAGCTGGTTCAACAAATTAATTTAATCTCTTCTAATTGGAACTCTTCTCATTCTCGCTGGAAGGGATGCGCCAAAGAAGCGATAGATCTATTTCTACGCGGATGCAAGAATTCTTGGAAAGGTGCTCCAATATCAAGCGGACTCGTGGTGGCGGAGCAGGTGAGAGCTCAGGGCGGGCAGCAGGGCAAAAATCAAGCGGGACCGAATCTGATGGAACATCTCCGCGGCTTGGCGTACAATATCTTAATGGATCGATAGTTTCACATGTTGGAAGTTTTTGTTTGATTTAACTTTACCTCACACATGTTATGAAAATTTGTTGATTTTGTTGTTATGTTTACTGAATAAATTTAAAATTTGTAGATTGGTGATGAATCTTCCCCTTTTTGTGGTAGGTGATGAATCGTCCCCTTTTGGGAAGGTGATGTATCGTCCCCTTTTGGGGAAGGTGATGAATCGTCCCTTTTTGTGGTAGGTGATGAATCGTCCCCTTTTTGCGGAAGGTGATGAATCGTCCCCTTTTTGGCGAAGGTGATGAATCGTCCCCTTTTTGGGGAAGGTGATGAATCGTCCCCTTTTTGCGGAAGGTGATGAATCGTCCCGAGGTGATGAATCGGCCTGGTGATGAATCGTCACGTACCGCCCGTCCCGATATAAATTTTTGACCTGTCCCGTCCCGCGTCCCGTCCCGAAAGTTTCGAATTTGAATCCTGTCCCGTCCGAAAAGCTAAAGGCATCATCTCTAATCAACATGCACCTATTCGCAATTAATTTTTTTGGCACGTTTTCAAACATTTTAAATAGGGAATGGTTCGACAACCGCCCGAAATTCGCCTTATAAAATCAAACTTTTAACTCTTTACCCACGATTTTGCTAACCGTTCAGGCTGAATTTTATTAGCTAATACTACGCAAAAAACTGAGTTGATTCAAAAAAAAATTAGCCGAAATAATTGATCCTAAGTGGGTTAAAAAGCGTGACGAACAATTTTTGGGGTCTTAGGTTCGAAGACCCCCTTGAGCATACCTGGTTTTTCCCACTTTTCTGGCAAAACTAAATCTTTAAGCATCACATGTCACTTCTGATTAGTTTTCTGAACTCTACGACCCAGATTACCCATAGAACAGTTAAGAATAAAAAGATTTGTAAATGGGAAGTGGGTTAAAAAGTGTGAAAAACATTTGTTAGCGTTACATTCCTACAAAAATACTATACGTAGATTTGTTTTTCCGGTAATATTACCGACCACCGGTAATTTTCGGTAATTTATTACCAAATGCTTAAAGGGGACCAAGACAAAAAATGAAAAAAAGGTCAAAATCCGTACGATACACTATTCGCGCATACTATTCGCATACTATGATATACTATTTGCGTAAACGTACATATATCGTACGAAAAACTTAAAATTTTTGAAATTTCCACTTTTTTGCCTTGGTCCCCTCTTTCAACAAAACCTTATTAACCAATTTTAAATTACCAACCACCCTTATCCAGTCATTTATTAATGAATTGCCGGTAATATTACCGGTAATGGTACAAGTAATATTACCATTGGCCAACCCTAGGTGAGACGTCAATAGGGCAATAATTCAGCCTTTGATGGGCCACGATTTAGTTATATCCATAATTAAATGTATTTCTGAATTTAAATCCGTTGATATCTCGCCATATAATCCAAATGTGGCTGAAATATGACCTCAAATAAGAAATGTTATCAAGATTGAGCAAAAGAGGCAAAAAACGGAACAGCAATTTAGACATTAGGAGCGGAAACTCAATTTTATCCGAACCAGTTTAAATATGTACAGTCGAGTCTCGATATAGTGGCACCCCTCAAGTTCGTTCCCGCCCAGGGTCCGACGATTTTTTTAGCTCGATTTTTGAAGGCTTTTGCGGAACCTGATCCGTCAGTCTAGTCCTAAATATCGCAAGGATTCCGATTTTACCGGTCGTTTCTAAAAATAGTCAGAGTGTTCCCGAAAAGACCCGCGGGTCTCGATATAGTGGCAATCCCTTTTTGAAAATAGGGTGCCACTATATCGAGACTCGCGGCTCTTTTTGGCAAAACTCTGACTATTTTTGGAAACGACCGGTAAAATCGGAATCCTTGCGATATTTGGGACTAGACTGACGGATCAGGTTTCGCAAAAACCTTTGAAAATCGAGCTAAAAAAATCGTCGGACCCTAGGCGGGAACGAACTTGAGGGGGTGCCACTATATCGAGACTCGACTGCATGACAAATATATTATTAGTTAGTCTATTTGATTTTTAACAATTGGATGACTCAAGTTCAGACAATAAAAAGGCATTAGAAAAATAATAGAATGGGAAGCAGTAACCACACAACCACAGCAAATAAGTTAGATATCAGTCATTCACCAAAAATGCTGAGCCACTTAAAAAAATCCCGAAAACCAAACGACTAGCTACCGCTTTCAAATGTCTAACCTTTCGAGCCTCTTGGTCCAAATTGCTGCAATTCGCACCAATAAAAAAGTCTCTTTTTGCACCAGCTTTTTTTGGAAGATACGTAAAAATGCCTCCCAATTGTTGCCCCTAGAGTCTGAATTCTTGCTCCTTTTTAATTATTTCTTGCCCCTTTTTCAAATTTCAAATAAAACAACTGATATGTTGCCCTTAAAAAGGGTTTTAATCAAAAATCGGGTAAATTTTACCGATTTGGCACCTTTGATGAAAAATTGGAGGAATTTACCCATTTTGATTAAAAAGGGGCAACATTTCAGTTTTTTAATTGAAATTTGATAAAAGGGCAAAAAATAATTAAAAAAGGGCAAGAATTCAGACTCTAGGGGCAACATTTCAGTTACTTCCAAAATTATGAAGCAAGTCAGAAAAGCAAGCCCCATAGGCTTCTGCTTTGCAATTGACATATTTTCATAATGCATGTCAATTGCTGATGGACATTGATTTTTTTGGTGCAAATTCCCTTTTTCCAATGTTTTTTTTCGGCGCAAATTTTGGGTTTGCGTTTTTCTATTTAAGTTTTAAACATATTTTCGAAATGATAACACTATGAGGTACCCCTGCGATCTTAGTTTCTAACGAGATATCATTTACTGCAACATCTTCGTAAAATGTAACACAAAGGGTAGAAGTATAAAGAAAGTCAAGAAAAATGATTTGGTTCATACTTTTACCTTTGTATTTTACTTTTTTAAGCGATGTTGCAATTAATAATACTTCATCAGAAACTAGAATCGCATGGCTAACAGATTGTGTTTTCACTTTTAGAAAAAAGTTGAAAATTTTATTAGAAAACCGGAAAACCAAATTTTGCGCAAAAAATGTAAATTTGCACCAAAAAAGATTTTTTTTGAACTATCCATTGCTAATGTCAGTGGGTCGATTGTGTCAGTTGACATTGCCAGACCCTAGACAGAACGGAGAAATGCCCCTGTTTTAAGAAAAAATTTCCGGTTTTTGTGAAAAAGAGCCCTTTGTATGAAAATTCAGTTTATCAACGAGAAAATCGGCATATTTTGGCGACCGTATATATAGAAAAATAAATTTTACATGGTATATCCAGAAGTGGGCACATTTTCCTAGAAGAGGGCACTTTTCTCTAGAAGTGAGCGCATTGTTTTCCTGTAAAGAAATTTCATTTTTGTCGAACTTTTGTACTAAAATATAGCTATGGATATCAGCTTTTAACGAGCTATTAGCCGATTTTTTGAAGTTTTTAAAAGTTGCAAATTTTTCTAAAAAGTGGTATATACAAAGACTTTTTGGCTCTATATGCATTCGCATCTCTGGAAAAAAGATGCCTTGGTCCCCCTGTTGATTTTTTTCGAATTTTTTTTCCCCAAAAGTCTCAAAAAGTGTTTATGAGCACTTTTAGATCATTTTCACGAAAAAAAAATTTTTGTGAAAATAATGTGGAAAACAGCAGGTAGGTTAGGTAACCCTTTGGACATTTTTTTGGTCACTGAAGCTGGGCAAAAAGAATCTCTATCTGCATTTTGATAAAGAGCATTGCTCGGAATCATGTCTAAGGTGAGTCTGTGCGCGCATCTCTAACCTACCAAGCCCCTGCGTCCCTTCGGGGACGCAGGGGACTTGGTTACTTGGGGTTGAGACGCGCACTCCACATACCTTAGACGCAAATCACTCGAAAGTGACTCTGGATGCATGAAAATATATACGCATACCAGAGCTTTTTTATGCGCTAGACCCCAGTTAACAAAACCATGTTCAAAACCCCTGCTATTTAACAAAAAAAATTTCGGAAAAAATCAGCTTGAGGGACCAAGGCAAAAAAAATTTTTGAAAATTTTTTCACAAAAAAAATTTTTTTTTCGTGAAAATGATCTGAAAGTGCTTATAAACACTTTTTGAGACTTTTGGGAAAAAAAAAATTTCGAAAAAAATCAACAGGGGGGACCAAGGCATCTTTTTTCCAGAGATGCGAATGCATATAGAGCCGACTTTTTTCTGCAACTTTTTTAAATCTCATTAGGTCAGCTGATATGTAGGTCAGGCTTCTTATAGCTGAGATTCAGGGCTACGCGCTGATATAAAAACTAAAACAAAAGTACGAAAAGTACTTGAGGAAAAAAGAAAATTTTCGGTTTGACGAGATAAATCAGTAATTTGACGTGTTAAATGAGTAAGTAGACAAGTGAAATTAGTTACAGCCTTTCGCCAACAGCTTCTTTTCTCAGGTACTCTTATGGTACTTTTGCCATTGACAAAAGTTTCACTGGCAAAACGATCACGCTTTTGACCCTTTTGGCGAGTTTTTAGCCGACTTTACCAATTAATTTTGCACGAGTTTTAGAAAAACCATTTTTATGCATGCTCTAATTATTGAATTTATTTTATTTATGTTTTGAAAAAACATATGCTTTAAAAAGTATATTTCAATGGTCTTCTCTAGTTTGCACCTTGAGGCGATAGCCGAAAGCTGATTAATATTTCATCTAGGCACACTACTTTGGCAAAAATGAATGGAATAAATAAGTGCGATAAGACACCAAGAAAAAGCGACAACCAAAAAGTTGACATGTGTGTAAATGGCTGGCTAACGCACTTCGATTTTCTGCTCTAATTAAGTCGCGAGCTCTAACAAATCTAGTTATGCTTTCAATGAATGGTGTTCATGAATTTTTTGCCTAATTGTTTTTTTGTGTGTTAAGTTACTCTGAAATGATAATAATTATTTGTAAAATTCTCGTGAATATTCTATTTTTACTGTTCACATTGTATTTTCATATTACACCCAAGAGTCAGCTGTTAGAAAGTCTATGTTTAGACTTCTTAATGATATTAATTAAAAAGCAGCATATAAACACTGTTATCAGAACACCCATGTGTAATTGAGTCACCCAGGAGGCTGACTCGGCTGACAAGGAGCCACGGAATATTAGAAAAACTAATATTTTGCAGAATTCGTATTTTTGTGCTACAGTCTATTCTCGATATAACACCACTCCCGGTACCAGCCATTGTCGGCGTTATATTTAGAGTGATGCTACAGTCCACTCTCGATACAGTGATCTCTCGATACAGTGAAACTCTTGATATAGTGTATATTTTTCTCAGTCCCGACAAAGGGAACGTCTCTTGGTATAGTGTATATTTTCTAACTTCATAAAAAAATCGCTGCTTCTAAAATGTAATTTATCTGTTTTTTGTAAATGGAACAATGAGTTCTTGTAAAGATCGAAGTGTGAATACTTTAAACGATAAAAAATCAATAATCGAGGTTGTTAAAATGAAAGCACCAAATTGCTTAATTATAGGGTACAATGACCTACAAGCTAAATTCTTGGATTTAAAATCAGCGGTAAACATCGGGCATAATCGTGTTTAAACATTGTTTGGTGTTATTAGGACAATGCAAACTTTTTCGCTATTTATTTGAGTCTTTTGTCAGAATATTCGAAATGCAGCTCATAGGTAATGGCTTAAACTGATTTGGTTTGAAAAAAGGCTGAAATATGCCAGGAAAAAGATTATTTCTGCCACGAAAAACAACATGCCACGAAAAAGCTGAAATGTGCCATGAAAAACATGTCAAAAGGCTGAAATGTGCCTCGAAAAAGCTGAAATGTGCGACGAAAAAAAATTTTTATGGCATATTTCAGCTTTTTCGTGGTATGTCGTTTTTCGTGGCAGAAATAATCTTTGAAAATGTTCATATAAATTTGACCAATGGAGAAGTGAGCTGAGTTTACGATTATTTGAAAATAACGTATGCACATACGGGTTATACGGTAAACCGCATCGCTCAGATAAAGCCCGCAGAATCGATCCCTACCCTGAACCTGCACATTTCACTCTTGCTTTAAATACTAGACAAACTTACAGTTAAATACATCTACCCTCTTTCTCCACCTCTCAAACCAAAATCTTTTATGCTAAAAAGTGTGTTATTATGTAGTAGTAGTAGCAACAAGGTGACTAAAACATCCCCCTGCTCCACCTCACTCACAAGCAAAGGCAAAAGAAGATGAGGAAGGGAGTAAGGCAGGAGCAAAGGGGGTAGGTGGGCTCTAAAAGCCGTCAAGTCAGGCCAAGTGGGGGGCTGTCACCACTCCACCGTCATTCACAATTATTAGCTGGAGCTCTAGCAGTTTTTCTGAGCACTCAGCACGGATGGCTGGGCGACAAGTCTGCCGGATCTGCTGCCCTCCTTCTCCTTAAGTTATCCCCCTGCCCATTTAAGCTTGAGGCACAAATGAATTTTGCGGCCTGCCTGAGAGAATAAGGAGGACTCATCCTTTTCCTCTTTCTTTTAGTCCCTCTTGTTACTACTGCACTTTTTTATTTTGCTTTTAGTGGAGGGATAAGAAAGAGGGTTGCAGTTCATTGCCACACTTAAGTGGAGCCGAGACTGCTGGATTTAATTTTTGTTTTTGCTTGTCGCTTTAGGATTCCCACTGCTGGCAAGACTGTTTTTTAAAGTAATCACTTTTTGAGATGTTTGTTTGGCTTTGCTTAGTAAAGCAGTGGTCACAATGAGGCGATTGAAAGTAGCCATGGATATTGGGTACTAATTTTTCCTTTAATTTTTTTGCAAATGTAGATAAAAAGGCAAAAGAATGCAGCAAGTCAGGAGAATAATTTCAGTCCATACTTATACTTTTCTGTTTTACGTTTTTTAAGATGCTGCAATAAATAATGTTTTGTTAGAAGGTGGAATCGTACGGATACATGATAGTGTGTTATCACTTTAAAAAAAAGTTAGCAGGTTTTTACCTCTTTGACTGAAACAGAAAACCTGAGCTCTTTTCCCTCAAACCTGGGCATTTTCCGTTTTGTCCATTGTGATTGTAGATCTTTAAAAACAGAAAAGTGCTAGTTATGGTCGTTTGAATGTTGAGCAAATATCCGAGAATGACAATTCTAAAAAATCACGTTTTTGACCACATTTTTATTTTCAAAAAACCTAAGCATATAAATAAATCAAGTTCTCCACTAAATTATGCAACAGAATCAGCCGGTCTAACAGTCCGGCTTTGCCTTGTTAACAAAGCCACTCCAAAGCGAGTTTCCCCGAGTTTCGTCGGCAAAAAACGTAACTTGCTGAAGATTCTTGATTAAATATTCAGCAAGGTAAAATGATCCATATTAATTAATTTATTAATAATAAAATTAATATTTTAAATAATTAATCAAATTAGCCATCGATGCAACTTCGCTGCTAGCTGGTCTGAATCAGGGGATGCCAAAGAACTTTTCTTTGTCCGAGGTAGATATTGGCTAGATTACAAGTCCTTGGTACACTACCGACCAGATACGCCGACCGAATACAGAGTCGAATTTCGCCTTGATCTTTTTTTATTTTTTAACTTTTTTCAATTTTTCAATTTTTTACACAATTAGGCTTAGGCAAGGGTTAGTCATGCCCGATAGGACGGAGTTAAACGTGTGGTTATAACATACTTTTTAACTTTCACAAAAAACTGTATGCGGTTGGTGGTCAGTCCAAGTCTTTTATACGGGGCAAAACTTTTCCTTGCTGCAAAAAGACTTTTTTTTGCTCCCAAAAGACTTTTTTTGCTGCTAATTTTGTCTGCTGCAAAAAGACTTCTTTTTGCTGCAAAAAGACTTTTTTGCTGCTAAAATACTTTTTTTTGCTGCAAATGTTGTTTTGCTTCACATGCCTTCTTCGCAGCATTTTTCACTAGAAATATCAATTATTATACAATTATACTATTTTGTGGTCAATTCGTCCACAGTCAATCCGTCACGGTCAATTCGTGCATTCGCCAATTCGTCCACACGTCAATTTGTCCACAGGTCAATTAATCACACTTTCGAAACCTAGGTGGTCCCTTATTCTCCAGGTGGGGTCCGGCTGGACAACTTAAGTACAGTCAAACCTCTAAATAGCAACCCTCTATATTGCATCCACCTCTATATTGCATCCGCTTTTCTTGTTTCGGTTGGCCGGAAAATAATATTGCATCCGGGCAGGGCCGGTCCATTGCGGGATGCAATATAGAAGTTTGACTGCACAGCCTGAAAATTTCTCGACAAAAACCGACTTTTCATATACACTAAAGTACTCGAGCACTGTTCTAGGCATGATATAATTATTTATAAGCTCAATCTGAATGATTCCTTTAATTTTAACGTCGACTACCTGGTACTTATTCATTTCAGGGGCAAAAATTAAATAAAAACTTAAAAACTTGCGTAAAACAATTACTTAGAAGATGTTTAAACACTCTTCAAAAATTATTATAAAATGCGCACATTGGGCATTTTGAAATTTCGACTGTTTGCCTGTTTTAGCATGTTTTGGTCACTGGAGCTGGGCAAAAGAACCTCTACATGCATTTTATGATCAAGAGTCTTGCTGGCAATTATGTCTAAGGTAAGTGGGTGTGCGTATCTCAACCCCAAGCAACCAAGCTCCCTGCGCCCCCGAAGGGTTGGTTACAGATGCGCGGGGGGGGGGGGGGGTGTATACTCCGGTATTTTTAGTTTCTAATGAGATCAGAGGCGTAGCCAGAAAAATCTGACGGGAATAGGTATTTTTGGGTGGTCCTAAAACTCAATTTTTTATTGACTAGAACACAAAAATAATGTCTTTTTCGAGCTTCTGAGGCAATTTTAGGTCGATATAGGGTGTTTGGAAACCCTTTAAAAAAATTTCATTGGGGGGGGGTATGCTCCGGTAGCGCCGAAAAGAGTAAAATAGAGTACAAAAAAGTAAAATTAGTACAAAAAGAGTATTGCATATTTTGTACCTCTAAATTGTGAAAGCAAAAAGTAAAAGTGATTTTTTGCATTTACTTGTTTCGTGTTGCTAATCGATAAATATCTGTTTCGCATACCGTATTTTCTATACCTATTGCAATTTGAGTCAATTTATACATTTGTTGTTCTATTTGCTTCAAATCAATGTTGCTTTTTGACAAACAAATAATAAACTTTTATATGCCAGTCATAAAAGTATGTGTGTGCCAGAGAGCTGTTTTATTGTGCTGCTACTGCCAGCTGTCTCCTAAATTCATTCATGCCGTTGGAGTGTTGAATTTCCGTGTGGCTAGTAGAAGGAGCAGAAATTGGCTCAATTTTTGTTTGTTTTTGGCATTTGAGGTGACTTCTTCTTATTTTTATTCGCCTTCGTCATTTGGCGGTTATAGCAGGGAAGATGCCCCAAGCTATTTGTAGTTAGTAAATTTGGCTGACTGGCCATTCATTTTTTTCAAGGAAGTGCGTTGTTTACCTGTTTTTATGCTAATTTTTTTTAATTTCATAGGTCATACATGGGGTGGGGAAAATCAAACTCGAGAATAAAAAAGTCAAGAATTTAAATAAAATTTCGAAAAAAGCATTCGAAAAAAGCATTCTTTTGCTTGATGATAAACAATTTCACGGACAATACTATTTCACTCGAATCTGTAAGCGTGATTCAAAACTTTTGTTATTACAGATCGATGAAGCTAAAGCTACAGTTTCGTTTGGTGTATCATGTTAAAACATGATTTTCAGTTGGTCCCCCTATGTAAGCCTGATTTGGTCTAGATCAGGATGCTGAACTTCGAACGAAACCTTACATACTCTGTCGTCGATCGTAAATTGAGTTTGAAAGTAGTTGTTTAAAAAATAGTCAGGCGTCCTTTTATAGAGGGTTTTCTTTTTTTCTAAAGACCAACCCTTGCGTTAGGTGTATTCTGTGTATCACCAGAATGCAAAAGTGTCTTGTTTTTTGAGGAATTTATTGATTTCTATGGTCCAACTACCTGCTTTTTGAAACACAAATCTTTATCTTGCAATTTTCGAATTCTGAAAAATCTTAAAAATGGAATCAGTTAAACTCGTGTGAAATGTGCGAAATTGTTTTTCTGGTCTGAGACATACAGGGGAAAATTTTGTGGCATTGCGTGTTTTTTTATAAATTTTGTAAATATTTTTTTAGTTGACCACTCATTTTGTAGCTAAGAATGTCAGCTACAAAATGAGTGGTCCACTTTAGAAAAACACTTACGAAATTTATAGAAAAAACGCAAAGCCACAAAATTTTCATTTAAAAAAATTTCATTTAAACACACCCTGTAGGTCCGTTTAATAAAGGTTATACGGTATTCTGGTTATATCAATTGGGAAACGGATAATTATCTTAGCTTAATGGTATATTATACATTTTTTATCGGTATATCATGCATTTTTATTAATTATAGATATTTATTCCTCAACCCTACTGCATTGGTCATGAAAAATCGTTGAAACTGCAGTATTAGATGAACTTGAAACGGCGTAAAGGCTATTTGTGGCCGCTTTTTCATCACTCATCAACTACCTCTATATTGCTATTGCCTGTATTGCTACTCTTCTTTCTCATATTCAATGTTAGTTTTGTGGTAGCGCTCAAGAAACTCAAAGAAGTATGCTTTATCTGCTAACTCGAGACTAATTGTTTGCAAAAAAAAAATTACAGCAAGATATCATCCAACGCATTCTCAAGGACTATGACTGGCGGGTTCGTCCTAGAGGAGGTAACTTATTTAATATAAAATTTTAAACTTTTTATTATACATATTTTTTAGCTAATGATTCTTGGCCAGGTAGATTCGGGCTTTTGTTTTAGGAATATTTGGCGATACTAGCGAATAACACCTCCCCTTAAGTTCGGGAGGGGAGGGGTAGTGGATTATATTCGCTGCTACAGTCAAATGTTTACATTTTGCACTACGAAAAACCGGCTCTACTTGAATATGCCCGCTGCAAATAAACTACTTTTTCAAAAAAATCACCTCAGAAGCTCAAAAACGCATAATTTTCAAATTCTGATCAATCACAAAATAAGTCTTGGCACCTTTATGTGGTTTTAGGAACCTTTTGAAAAAATAGTTCATTTTGGGTGGGTATATCCAAGAAGCGCGAATAATTTTGAATTACAGTTATGGACTTCAATGTTAATTTTTTTATTTTTTGTTTTTTAGTAAGATACGGAATATTTTTTAATTTGGAATTTTTTCAGCTACCCAATTATGTAGAGTAGGCTGTGTGTATTTGCTAGTATTCACTTGAGTGACATTTCAAAGGGAAGATTAACAAAATCAATATGCTTATTAGCTGGCTATTTCGGTGTATTCCAATTAGTTTTGTTGACTGCCAAGTGGTGTAAATTGTTATTGTTGGCAAATGGTCTAATTATTCTAAATAGAAAAAGAATGATTTTTAGTCAAAAAAGAACTTCTGGCATAAAACCACAAAAAGTCCATATTGGTCAACAGCCGATATTTTTGATAATTTTCGAATTCTGCGTTTTTAACCCACTTATCAGCGACGGGTTGAGCTTGTTTTTTTTCAGAACTACTTGAAATAGCCAAGGAAAATCGTTCTTGAAAAGTCAGCTAGATCCGTCTTTAAAAAGTGGGTTGAAAACGCGGAAATTTTAAAATTGTCGAAAATTCCTGGTTGATGTCTAAACAATTGTATGGCTTTCGATTTCACTAGTTTTCAAGTGAATAAGTAGACCTTTATTATGGTTAGGTATAGTATGTGCATATAAGCCATTTGTCCTTAAAGAATTAAAAAAGTCTTCAACCGACTATCAAAAAGAATTTTTTTATCGTAAAATGACGAGTGATGGGTCCAAATAAATTAACATTTTATCCTCTTTCAAATAAAAAAATATTTTGTGACAGCGACACAATTTAGGTCTGAAGCTCGGTATACCAAATCCTCCCAAAAAACAATTTTAACTACTTTTTTGTGCGTTTTAGTGTTTGGGGTGAAATCCGCACACCCACATACCTTAGACGCAAATCACTCGAAAGTGACTCTGGATGCATGAAAAAACATGCATACCAGAGTTTATTTATGCGGTAGGCCCCAGTATTCAAATTCAAATTCTCTCTTTTTTTGTCTTTTCAGGGTATCCACGTAGACTTTTAGGTTGAGTTACCTTGGTCCCCAAAAAGTCAAAATTTAGTCAAAAAAAATTTTCCCGAAACTGCCGTCCTCACCTAAAAACATGCTTTCTACATGTTTCAGGCCCTAAAACACACAAAAAGTAGTTAAAACCGCTTTTTGGGAGTAGTTGGTATACCGAACTCCGGCCCAATTCAAGAAAATTATGAGCAAAAGAAATTGTTCAAAAAAATTGGGCAACTCTGTAAGTTAAAAATCGATAGTTTTTTGCATCAATTTTAAAGTTTTAAAAAATAACTATACACTTAAACGAATTATTTGATTGATCTATGCACCCTTTTCCTTATTTTTTTTGACAAGCCAGTCCACAAGTCCATTCGGTGATTTAAAGTAGAAAAATTATTATTAAAATTGTTACACTGCTGCTTCTGCTATGGCCACTCGAAAGGTGAATAAAACATGTGTGTGTGTGTGTGTGTGCAACCCTCTCCCACCCATAACATATATTTCCTTATTTTTTTCACTTAGAAATATGATCCTTTTTGCTGGAAATATTTTAAACATTATAGCAATATTGGCAAGGGTGCATGCCAAAGATTTGAAAAAAACGCAAAATATATGCTGAAATGAATTGAAAGCAAAAAAAATCAACTATTTTTTCAACCCGTTTAAAATTTGTGTATGCAGCCTTTGAGAACCAAACCAATTTTTTGGCAAAAGTACCTGAATACCCGAGAGCGGAGGACAATATATCCCAATTAATGAAATAACCCTTAAGGCTCAAATTTTTTTGTCTTAGAAGGAAAAGAGCCTATCCTAATGGGCGCTGGCCTACTCTGAGCCTAAGTCTGATTCCTTCGAAGACAAAAAAGTTAAGGTCAATACGAAAAAGTGTCTAGTTTTTACGAAAAGTGTCCAGGAAATGTGAAAAAGTGTCCAGCCTTTTTCGCATTCTTGACAGAACAAAAAGGTAACAGTATAAAGGAAGTCAGAAAAATAATTTGGTTCATACTGTTACCTTTTTGTGCTATATTTTGCGAGGATCAACAACTGATACCTCGTTAGAAACTAGAATCGCAGGGCTACCTCATGGTGTTAAAATTGAAAAAAGTTAACAGATTTAAGCCTCTGCCAAGAAAACTGGGCACTTTTTCATATTTCTTGGGCTTTTTTTCGTATTGACCAAAATTTAAATGCCAGGAAGTTATTTGGTGGAGGTTATTCGCGATTTTCGACGGAACCGATTAATGCTAAATTACCCGGCACCATACAAGCCTAATTTTTTTCATCAAAAAGCCAACGCAACAAGTATTTATAGGAGTGATTACTAATTAGTTAAACTAATTTTCGGCCAAACAAACGTGCTTCTAACACTTTCTTGTGCTCAGGCAAGCATATCTACCCTTATTTGCAAGTTTCCATTTTTCCTTCCTGCTATACTTAGTCGAGAAAAGGCATTAGCTTTTAGAAGAAATGTTAGGACAAAATCCAAGTTGTTCTATAGAAAAGGCACCACAATAAAGCATTCATTCAAAAGTGGAATTGTCGACAAGTTCTGCTGCAAAGATGACAATTTTTGCTTTTTTCTTTTTAAAAGAAAAAGCTAAACACAATTGAGACAGCGTGAAAAAAAAGTAAAACAGGCCATGAAAATGAAAATTTTCCATCGAAAAAAATTAAAGACGGGTTTTTTTTATCAGTAGTCGTCAATATAGCTTACGGCTTTTCAAAACGTCTGAAAAGGTCTGATTTAACTTTTTGAAATTTATTTGTGGGAAATGTAAAAATCCTCAAATATCCTCGAAAAACATGTTACGGACTTAAAATGGTTTCTGGTTTTCTAAAATCTGTATTTTAAAAATTTTATATTTATTCGTATTGACCTAAAATCTGGACTTTCGTCGTGTCTATACCTAAATTTTTATATGAAAAGTTGAATCTCTGATATTTATCACCTACGTCTACTTTTTGATTTTACGTCGAATGGGCTAATAATAAAAATTGTTGAAGAAAATTAAAAAATCTATGGTGTCCATTGGTGGGGTTAAACTCGTGACCTCAAGGAAAATGGCCTATTATGAAAGGTAAAGCTAAAAGCTTTGCCACTGCGCCATGCTGACACCTCTAAAGACCTAAATCGGACCTTCTCGGACCATTTGAAAAGCTGTGGTCTGTGTCCACCAAAACATGACCACTTTTAAAGTATCTGAGATCTGCAACTACATTTTTCGACAGGATTAAAATTAAAAAGATTGAAAGGTCATCCAAAAAGCTTGTGCACAGCCCCACCACAAAGTGTTAGCAAAAAATTTGTTCGAAAAATGAGAATATTTAGATACGGGTGGGCCAGTACTTGTGCTTGTCAATATCTACCTCAGGTCAATCTCTAAAATAGACGATGTCAACATGGAGTATTCTGCTCAATTCACTTTCAGAGAGGAGTGGGTGGATGCCAGATTAGGTGTGTGGATTTGGTAGTGAACTTAGCCTTATTTAAAATTTTACCATTTAAATGTCAACGATGTTCATAATGAAAAGAAAACAAACATATTTAATTTTACCAGGAAATTTTCAGCTTACGAACGTTTTGCCGATGAAAATACTGAAGTAAGTGAAAAGAAACTTATTTTAGTGCAATGGTTTCTCGATAAATGAACACTCCCTCAGGTCCCCCAAGTTCGCCCCCGCCGAATCTCATGCGTTAGTCTAGTCTGAAAAATGGCAAGTATCCTGATATAAGAGTCATTCTTATATATAACAATGAATTTTGCCGTGATAACAATCAACCGTCACCCTTTTTTTAAATACCGTGACGGATTATCGAAACTCGGCATGATATTCAGCTATTTTAGCAGGGGAAACATCGTGTATGTGGAATAAGTGTCAAGCAGACTTGAGGGGGTGACGGATATTGAGACTCGACTTTGGTAACTTTTTGTTTGTAAAAAAGTTGCTTTTAGGTGCCAGCTTTTGTAGTTTTAGCGACAAATGAGCAGGTCTGTTTCGACAATTATTGACTTTAAAGAGGGAGGGGGAACTTTATATAGGCATCGCCTTTTGTCGAAAGTTCTAGTCCTCTGGGGGTGTTTTAATTTACTTTTCAGTAATTTTTTTGACTTTTAGGTCCAAAAATCATCGAGCAATCGATTGCAACCATTTTCAGCACTGCATTGCTGTCATCAACTGCCTCAATTTTTCGATTTCAAGCAAATGACTACCAAAGTTAGAGGAAACCAGCCAAAATGATGCGTACTAGGAACTGAGATTTTTTGCGATTTCAATTTACATTATTTCATACAACCGTATGCTGAAAATGACGGCAAGAAGCAGAGTTACATTTTGAGTGTAAGGTTGCAAACGAGTATGTAAATTAAAATTAGGGAAAAACGTCAGTTCCAGGATACTACCGAAAAGTACTTGTATAGTCCTATAGAGAATTTCATCGAATTGGATTTTTATATTTTAGCCCTAACTTTATACCAACTTTTCATCTGTATGATAGCTTAAATGAAAGCCTAGAACTTTGGCTACATTTTGACACTAAACTTGTAAATAAAAGAAGAAAAAGATGAGGTTATCAGCCAGTGGTAGTCTAAACCTGCGACCTATGGCGATGCGTATATAAAGTTCCCCCCCCCTTTAAAATATCCCAACTTAATGATCTGCGTGCATTTTAGCCAGATTTAAGCCAGCAAATATGGATGCCAGACACATTTTTTCAAAACGAAAAGTTAGTTGCTAATGTAAAAATCCAATAAAAAATTAAATATTATTTTTGCAGAGAAGCTAGAAGGCATCTAATTGGTAGGTCCCTATAGATTTTCACCATCAAATTGTCGCCGTCTTGGAACCATCAAACAAAAATTATTATTTTTTTTTCGTCAAGTTGCTTATTATTATGGCCCGGTCACAATGGAGGTAAAAGGTGCGAGGTCAATTTCTCAAATTTTATGTCAAATGAGAAGTAACTTCTTTATCCAATAGCACACCAATCAGTAAAAAGAAAAAATCTGGCTGAGTTAGGGCATCTCAAAGACCTTACACTTCGACTTCGCACCTCTATGCTGACAGACCTATTGAACATCTTTTTAGCTTATTTTTTTCAATAACCCGCCGTGAATAAAAAAAGCTGACTCTGATTCTGATTGCTGAGATACAGCTTGGTTTTAAAATTGTACCTATGATTTTCACCTGTTAGTGGATGATGAAAAAGCATAATATATTAAAAACTAGGAATGCTAAATTGGAAAATAAAAAAAGCACGAAATTACGAATTTTTTGTGAGAACTCTGCGAAAAATTGTATTCTTTTTCCAGATAAGCCCAACGTTTTGATCAGGATACACAAAGATGGCAGAATCCTTTACAGTGTTCGGTAGGCTTTTACTATTATTAGGGTTGAAAGTAAAATGACCATGTAATTGCAAAAAAATCTACCTGAACAAAAGTAAAAAATGTTACTTTTTCAATGACATAAGCCATAATTTTTGTTGGCAACCCAGTGCTGTGATGTAAACAAAACTTATGCGGAATAAAATGTTGGATTAGCAAAATGAATATCATAATGGCGTTTTTTTAAAATGCCTTAAAAATTGAAGCGCTACAGAAAAGTACAGTCTGATATTAAAATAAATTCAATTCGACAAATTCAAGCTCGTTCAAGTTCCAAAACTTTTTAACTTTTTTATATAAATTTTACGAACATCTCCCACTCAGAAAATCATGTAGATTTCGATTTTCACCTATCGTTTTCGAAAAAATTCAAAATTTTACTAGTTAGTCATGCACGTCTTAATAATCTGAAACTGAATTTTGAAAAAAAGCCGGTATATTCAAAATATTTTCACTTTTCAGTGGTTTCACAGCTAATAGTTAACACTTACATTTTAAATATTAACTTTTAGACTTTCTCTGGTTCTTTCATGTCCCATGTCTTTGGAGTACTACCCACTGGATCGTCAAACTTGCCTTATAGATTTAGCTAGCTGTATTAGTTTTAGTTAATCCAGCAAATAATTATTGAAGAAGTTGTTCAGATGCCTACACCACAGACGACATTACATATCTTTGGAAGGCCACCAATCCTATCCAACAAAAAGATGGCCTCAGGCAAAGTCTGCCCTCGTTTGAACTGCAGGATGTGCTCACTGACTACTGCACCAGTCATACTAATACAGGTGGGTATCAGCAGCACTGAAAACAAGAAAGAAAAGAAATTTTGAAATAACAATTGGCGAAAATGAAATTTACAGCCCGACGAGTTGAGTCCTAACTAAAAAAGTTCCCTGGCCAATTCAAAAATTTTCCTAATCATTAAACTTCTGTACAGATTTTTTAACTGTGTTTCTAACAAAACAAGGCCTAGAATTAAATGTTTATATAAATTCTGTTTTGACAGTCTGGTTCCATATATCGTGAGGATTCCGATTTTGCCGATTGATTTTTAAAATCCAAAAACTTTTCACTCCAAAAAAGCAAAAACCCGGCATAAGGGCGTTTCCGTTATGGCGTGCCAAATGGCACAAAGTAACGGAAACGACTACGCACCCAAAAACTCGATATATTTCTGAAATAGGGTGTACCTTTATCGAGTTTTTGTTTTTCTTAGAGTGAAATGTTTTTGGATTTTGAAAAACGATCGACAAAATCGGAATCCTCGCGATATTTGGAACCAGACTGTCAAAACAGAATTTACAAAAACATTCAAAATATGTTCAAAAAAGTGTCTTACCCAGCTGGGGAACGAACTTTTGCAAATGCGAATGCGGACGTGTTGTGAGAGCGCCCTTAAGGTGTGAGTGTGTGTGACTTCTACAGCTTTTATCATTTGTTTTAGCTAAATTATGCTTGCATATCCTCTGTTCATTGACTAATATACTTTTGCAGGCATTTACTCTTGTCTGCGCACAAAAATGATACTCAGGCGTGAATTCAGCTACTACTTGCTTCAAGTGTGTTTTATTTATTAACAGGCTTACACACAACTTTTTTTTGTCAAATTTATTGCTTCTATGTATTGGAGATAATCCAAAAAACTGTTTCTATAAATTTTGCAAAAAAAGACAATTTCGAGTATTTTTGTGAGATAAGTAATATGTTACTTAGTAGCTTTAATCTCTAACTGAAATTTTGCAATTTGTTTTTGTATCAAACATTCTATCAATACAAACCACTTTAAATCAAATGTCTTGGTAAAAGTGTTACCCGAAAATTTTCTTCTTATTGATACAAATATTTGATAATAGAACAGATTGCATTTTTTATTAGAAAGCTTGGAACTAGAGCTACCAAATGACATAATATTGCCTTGTAAAAAATACAAAAGAAAAATCCTTCGTGATAGAACCCATTTTTCTTGCTAAATCGCCAAAACTACTTTTAAGCTTCAAATTTTACAAAAGAGTATTGTGTGAGATATGCTATACAGTTGTGTGTGTTTGCAGCTTTACATCCCTAGTTGCATGTTGGTAATTGTGTCGTGGGTGTCCTTCTGGTTGGACAAAGACAGCGTTCCAGCCAGAGTCACTCTAGGGGTTACCACGTAATATTTGCTACTGTTTGAGTGTGTGGCTTGCTAACTTATTAATTTATGTCTAGTTTGCTGACAATGACCACCCAGAGCTCTGGTATTAACGCCAAACTGCCCCCTGTTAGTTACACTAAGGTAAGGCAGAACTGAATTTTTTAGCTTTGAATAGCTTGTAATTAATAAATTTTCAGGCAGTAGATGTTTGGATCGGAGTAAGATTTTTTCCATTATTTGTAAATATCAAAAAAATTAAGACGTAAAAGGTTGCGATCACTTACAAAACAGTGCTTGTTTTCACACAAATGAGTAATTTGGTGGGGTAAAGAAATAATTTGGTATGAAGAAATAGTATTTTGGTGTGTTAAAACTACCTATAACCAAAGACGGTTAATGTTCCTATGCGGCTGCAGCTATTTTTCAAAAATTGACCGCGGCAAGCTGTAGCCGCGATGAGCCCTAAATGTTCAATAGTCTTTTTTTGTAAGATTACACGTCGTATATCTACACAAAATTTTGACCAAAAGCTGTAATTAAAAAAAATTGTTTTGAAAAACTTTTTGCATGATTAACAATAAAACGAGAAAAAAACACTTAATAATTTAACAAGGAATTGGTAGAAATGCTTATTTAAAATAAACTGTAAAATAAACTTGGTAGTTAAGTTTCTCTTTCAGGTCTGCATGGCTTTCATTTTCGGCGCACTCCTGGAGTTTGCACTGGTTAATTATGCAGCTCGTAAAGACATAACTACGTCTCAGCAAAGAATGGTATTTTTAATTTACAATTTATTTTATTTATGTTTGAAAGCCATTTGTTCAGCTGAAAATGCATTCGTCAGCTGCAGCAGCACACACAGCTGACCACAACACTTATCAACAGGGAGATGCTAATCAACCAACTTCTCTCATGGCTATCAGCCCATGATGTTGACCATGCCAGGCAACCAACAAAGACAGCCCAATCGCACCAAAGGCAACTGCCATCCCTTTTGTTGTGGCATTTTTGTAAGGCGATATAAAGAGAGGTCCAAAAGAATTGATGTGGTCAGCAGATTGGTCAGTTTTAATTTTACATGTTCAAAGATTACAAAAAAAACTCCGATAGACGTAAAAGGCTCTACTGTGGTTTATACTCATCCCTCAAAAATGCCTTGGTCAGCCTGTCTTTTTTGATTGCACATTCTACATGTGTGGTCAACAGAATTGAAAAAATGAATCGGGGAGCTATACCTATTCTCATTTGTTTGACCGATTTCTAGGAGTAATTTGAGTTTTGGACACCAGATTGAAGATCAGCGACCCAAATTAAAATTTAAATTGGTCAAATAAGCCAAAATAACTATAGTGCCCCCAAGGAAGGCAGAAGCTGCGCACCATTTTGAACAAAAGACCATTAGCATTGAAAGAATTTCTGGTCGCGCAAGTTGCTCGCTCTGTTTAATAAAGATAATTTTAGGTGTTTCCAATCGGTTATGCCTGCTTTAATGGTGGGTTTTTGCTAGCCAGTATTTCGGGCATTTGATTTTGTTGAGCTGCTTTTGCTTAAACTAGTGTTTCAGTGCTTTACTGGGCAGTTTATCTAATGTGATTGCTCCAAAAACTGCCGCTGCTGCTGTGTGACCTATATATATGTTGTGAGTGTGTGCCTTAACTGGTTGAAATTCTGTCATTGCTCCTGCGAATCAAGAAAATGCAACCTGTTTGTTGGCCGCTTGTCTATATCATTGCTGTGTCCCCTATAATTTTGAATAACTTTTTGTTGTTAATAATATTGCCGTTGTTAGGAAATAACATACTTAACATACTCTATTTGTACTCATTTTAGCCATAACTCGTGCACATTAAAAATAAAAAACCCAGAAGGGTCAAATGGGTATAGAGAGTTTGGAATGTGCCCAAATTATAGGATTCAGATTTTACCTGCCGTTCTTTTTCAGCTTTGCCACAAAGACCCGCGAGTCACGAAATAACTCTGCTCTATTTTTTGAAAATAGATTTGTGTTGTGCTGAGACCCGCAAGCTCTTATTGCAAATCTGTCTTTATTTTACCAAAAACGGTCAGCGAAACCGTAATCCTTGCGATTTTTGGACCAGGCTATCAAAATAGAACTGACAAAAGACTTCAAAAAACATGGTAAAAACGCGTCGGACCATCGGCGGGAACGAACTTGAAGGCATTGCCTTATATTCAGAATTAACTGTGGTGAACCTTGACTAATTAGAAAACACATCCCACATGTTATATCACACAGCGTGACAAATATTTTCACACGTCAAAATTTTATAAAAAAATTTAAAACTGCACATAATAACATACTGATTTAGGGATATACTCCTGTGCACGGGTCAAAATGATGCTCAGGCGTGAATACAGGTTTGAACATTAGTCTGACTGGTCTATATTGTTATCCCTGAAAGTTTACAGCTCCAAAAATTTTCATCCTAATTTTTTAAAACCACTTGGTTATTCTACAGGGTGTCCCAAACAATAATCCCTCCGCGTCAAGGGCACCGTATGACCGCTTTTTATTTCACTTTTTTAACAATATTTCATTTTTTTTAGCACTGGAATTCTCTATGGACTGGCATATAAACATCTTATTACTGATGAAAAATTATGGATAAATTGACAGGGCAAAATTTTAAACCTCGATTTTCAAATCGGGAAATTTCAGTTCTTGTTAAAGCAAAAAATTTGTGACTGACTTTCAGGCTGCTTATTAGTAGCCGATGTTTTTATCGCAAAAATGTATCAAACACATGATTTTGTAGCTCTTGAGTTTCTCTTTCAATTGGTACAAAAAACTTTTCTAATTCTTTTTAAGTCACCATTTGGCTCCTAACACATTTTAGGGTTATTTCGCAAGTCGACAGGCATTTCGAAAACTTGCTCTTGAAGCGTAGGGATTTTTTTGGTACACCCTATATTTTTTTGTCGCCACACAAGAAAATGTCGCCAATTCATTTTAGCTAGTCATTGTTAAAGAACTTTTAAGAAAGAAACTTTAAGATTTAAGAAATCTTTTGCAGGGCTACATGTTTTAAAAAATTCATTAATATGCAAAGGTCCAAGAAAAATGTACCTTTTAAAAACCATGGTTTTTGCGCGTAGTGGCATGTGCAAAATTTGAATTGGCGGGGACACTTCTCTTTCGTCTCGAACTGTACTCTTTGGAGTTATGGCGAACGACTCTAAAGAGTAAAGTTTGAGACGAAAGAGAAGTGTCCCCCGCCAATTCAAATTTTGCACATCCACTGCGCGGAAAAATCATGGTCCTTTAAAGAGTGAGGGAATGCTTATCTTAAAGCTTTTATATTTAGGTAGACGTAAACAAAACTTCTGATCCAAAAAAATTAGCGTATGTTAAGACAGGCTAAAACCTGTGCGCCTAACTAGCGGAAAAAACAGTAAGGACAGTCGATATAAATTCTGTAGATGCCTCTCTGAGCTGAGCATATAAGGCATCTTGAAAAAAATTCGAATTATCTTCAAAAAATACAGTTGCAAAACCCGATGGAACAAAACATGGTATTATTGCACTTTAGTAGTCCAATCTGCACTTTAGTAGTCCATCCAGCGCAGGGGGCTCGGTTGGTTAGAGATGCGCGCACAGACTTACCTTAGACATAATTCCGAGAAGTACACTTGATCATAGAATTCATAAAGAGTCTATTTTTGCCACGGCCCATGTTGAAAACATGATAAAACGCACAAAGTTAGCCGATAGAAAAGTGGCCCTTTTTTTGTCCTTCCCCTCCCAATACAGCCCTTGTTCCTTGAAAGATTGTTTTCCAGCCTTCAAACATAGAAATTTTCGCTTCAAAACTCTTTCTAGACTGAAATCACATATGTTATATATATACATATGACCACTGAATTTTTTTGGACTACTGAAATATTTTTGGACTCGTAAACTCCCATTGGACTAATAAAATTTATTGGACTACTACAGTGCAATTAACCCCAAAATATTAAAAAAAACCAAAGACTTCAAAAATTAGGCTTAGTAAGTGTGCCGACTAAATGTGGGACGAACTTTTAGGGATTGCGTTATACACAAATTTGACTGTGTCTTTTTTTTAAACATAACATACTGTTCTGTTTAAGTTACTACCTCATTCAGCTCTACATTCCATGTGTAAGTTATAGCGTGACTTCTATTACCGTATTTCCTCTAATAAGCGCTCCGGAGCGCTTATTTTTCAAACCCCTAAAAATTTTGAAATTGTCAATCAAAAATGGCCTTAACTCCAAAATTTTAGTCAAAAAATAGGGGGGGGGCGCTTACTGGAGCGGGGGCGCTTATTAGAGGAAATACGGTAGTCCACTCCTCAAAAGTGACGATATGTACCTATCGTATTTCTCCAATGGTCCGCGCCTTCACCCCCCCCTTCACTTTGAAAATTTGTATCTCAGACCAAGGCAATCATTTTGCATAGCTGTTTATTGCATTTTCTTAACTATCACGGGCTCTACCAATATATATTTTTTTATTTTGTTTTAGCACCTGATAATCTCGAAATCAACCAAAGAATTTCCTGATTTCGAAAGTACTAAAAGAAAATACGATATTTTAGAATATTTTAAAAGCTTACAAAAAGTGCCAAGCAAATGAGAAAGACAAACTAGATCACAAACTTAAACAAATTTGAAGATTTTGAAAAGAGTTTCATGGAATCAATGGTCGAAGGTCTCTATTGAATCAAATTAAAATAAGATAATAAAACAAACTCGAATTCTTATGAAAACAGTAAATTATAAAAAACTAAAAAGTTGGAAGAGCATAAAAACTTCGGCCATATATGAGAAGCCGGGTGTTTTTTGACTTGGTCCCTTCTGTTGCTTTTTTGTGATTTTTTAGGCTTAGGCAAGGGTAAGCCAGCTTATGTTAGAACGGACTTTAACATATCTCAGACGGACTCATGTTGAGTCCGTCCTAGCATATGCTGGCCTACCCTTTGCCTAAGCCTGAAACCTAAAAAATCAGAAAAAACCAACAAGTGGGACCAATGCAAAAAATATCCCGCTTCTCATAGAAGGCCAAAAAATATAAAAAAGTGGAAAGCGATTCCATAGGCACATAATAGCGTGGCGGTAAAGAAATTTCGGATACATTTTGTCACTTTTGTGGAGCAGAGTCAATAGAGGTTATAGGATACATTTTACAAAAAAGACTTAAGCATACATTTTGTTATAGGTTATGTTGGTTGTTGTGTCCTGGGTTTCCTTTTGGTTAGACAAAGTATAGCTTTTTTAATATAAACCAGGTAAGCGTGTAATAGTTGTGTTTAAGGATGCTGTTCCAGCCAGAGTTTCTCTTGGTGTTACTACGTAAATGTTTCTTTAATTTGCTAATTTTTGTAGTTTTAACAAAGTATTATAGGCTTTTAACAATGACTACTCAAGTATTTTTTATTCTAAACAAACCGTGTAGTAGGGAGTTTTTAGGCGAGTGGCATAAACTCAAAACTTCCACCTGTTTCATACATCAAGGCAATCTTTTTTATTGGTAAAAATGTAAAAAAAATGTGCTGTTACAGGCTGTAGATGTTTGGATTGGCTCTTGTTTAGGTAATGAGTATTTTAGACAAGTCTAGTCCTAACTAGACCTTTTTTAGGCCTAGGCCTTTTCGGTCTAACTAGGCCTATTTTAGGCCTATTTTTTGGCGGGAATTTGAAATATTTTTTTGCTTTGTGATAAGGATAATACTCTTTTCCGGCCCAAATCCACGCTTTCTCTAATAGTTGGTTGCTCAAGACTAGGTAACGACGATTAGCATGATTGTTTGGACTAATTTCCGTAGTTCCTCCACTAATTCAACCTGTTTTCTTTTTCCCAGTCAATATCTCTATATACCGTATTTCTTCTAATAAACCGACATGTCGGTTTATTTTTCAACCCTTCAAAAATCGTGAAAATTTTAGGTCGATCTCGACATTTTCGGGTGAAGATCCAAAATCAAAAAAGCGGAATCGATAGAGCTCGTGGGAGCTAAGAAAACGCAATAAACAGCGATGTAAATTTTTTTCTTTGGACTGAGACAGGGACCCTCAAAGTAGGGGATGTCGGTTTATTAGAGGGTGTCGGTATATTAGAAGAAATACGGTAGTATCTGAACTATGTCCGTCACGTTTTTGACTACAAACTTTGTTCGCAGCATAAGTGGCCTTAGAGCTAATGTTTTGATTTGAGCGTAATATACCATTCGACGCACAATTTTCTGGAGATGTGCCCTTTTCGAAAGTGCGAAACCATATTTCCACACCCCAGCGAGCTATGAGCCTTGGAAGTGAAAAATAATTTTTTGCGAGACAAAAAAATTAAAAAAATAAATAAATTTTGAATTAGCACCTTTAGTTTTTGGTACCACGAAGTGCTCTATCCACACGAAGGATACACCAATCACCTGTAGAGTACCTAAACTGCCTAGAAGCATCGTAAACTGATCAGCGCTACTTTATTCACCTGGAGTAAATTATGTGTATATGGGCATGTAAACAAAAGTATGTAACTGCAGCGAAAACTTCAAATTATCTCTAATGGCATTTATTATAGACCACGCATTTAATTAAACATCCTCTTATTTAAGGTACTAGAAAACAAGAACAAAATGAGCAACAGGATACTATACAAATCCCGGTTGTTGATCAAATTGGTGGGCAAATCTAACCAATGGTTCAAAAATTCCAAAGTCTCATAATTTGCATACCGTATTTATTCTAATAAGCGGGCAGTCTCTATTAAACGGGCACCCTCGACTTTGAACGCGTATATCTCAGCCCAGAGTAAACATTTCGCAAAACTGTTTAATGCATTTTCTTAACTCCCACGAGCTCTACCGATTCCACTTTTCGGATTTTAGTTAAGCACCCAAAAATATCGAGATCGAATTCGAAATTTTCCGATTTGTGGGTGATTGAAAAATAAACGGGCATGCTCGCTTATTAGAAGAAATACGGTATGTTGTGTTTTGCATGTTTTTTATTTTTCAAATAATTTTGCTTCGACTGCGTTTTACTTGTTGTTTAGAGCTAGAGTGTTGTGAAATCGTAGTCTTCGGAAGTAAATTTTGTGATGCATACGGGACCAGAAGTAGCGGATAATCTAGAGTAGACTCCAGTCTACAATTTTTAGAGAACAATAACTGATTTGATCTAAAGCAAAGACAGAAGAATGAAAGAATACCTGATTAAGAGTAGGCTTGGCTGGATTTGGGATAATTATCCCATTTTCGGACATGTGAATCTCCATTCACCGCAAAAATAGCATTTTTCGTAAAAACGTAAAAAGCAGGCATGAGTTTTTACCCACCACTTTCTTCTAAAAATGCAATAAAAAATGAGAGTTACTCATCAAAAGTGGCAATTAATTTTTTGGACTGAAAAAACAACAGGGGGACCAAGGCAGTTTTTTTAAATTTTACGCAAAAATTGCTTAAAATTCAAAAAAACTGCCTTGGTCCCCCTGTTGTTTTTTCAGTCCAAAATTTAATTGCCACTTTTGATGAGTAACTCTCATTTTTTATTGCATTTTTAGAAGAAAGTGGTGAGTAAAAACCCATGCTTGCTTTTACGTTTTTACGAAAAATGCTATTTTTGCGGTGAATGGAGATTCACATGTCCGAAAATGGGATAATTATCCCAAATCCAGCCCAAGCCTAATTAAGAGACCTGAAAATCACAAACAAATGGTATTACCAACAAATAACAACGCTAGAGTAAAGAAAAGAAATTAATTAATCTAATTGTGGCAAAGTCTTTGATTGGTTTTGGTTTGCTTTGACTAGCAATCCTTGACCGACTACAGCTTGCGTATCCCTCGAGTCCATGCTAATACTTGAACAAGCAAAATTACATGTAAACATTGCCTGAGAAAAAGAAAACAGGTTGAATTAGTGGAGGAACTACGGAAATTAGTCCAAACAATCATGCTAATCGTCGTTACCTAGTCTTGAGCAACCAACTATTAGAGAAAGCGTGGATTTGGGCCGGAAAAGAGTATTATCCTTATCACAAAGCAAAAAAAATATTTCAAATTCCCGCCAAAAAATAGGCCTAAAATAGGCCTAGTTAGACCGAAAAGGCCTAGGCCTAAAAAAGGTCTAGTTAGGACAAATTATTTTTTGATTTGGTCCATACCTATAATATTTTATTCTACATTTTAAGATAGCTTAAACAATATTATACTTAGTTAGAAATTAGAATCACAGGGCTATAGGATGATGTTATATCACTTTGCACAAAAGGCGGAAAAATAAAGATAACAAGACAAAAGGAAAATTTGGGACAGAAAGAAGATAACTTAGGACAAAAAAAAGTTTAACCTTTTCAAAATTTTGATTAAAAAACACAAGCTTTGTTATTTAAAAACTATTGCAGCCATAAGATGAAGTATAAGTTTTTGTAGAGAGTTTCGTCGTTTTTGCTATTTTCAAAAAAAATTGCTTGGCTCTTGAAGCTTTTTTGACATTTTTGGTAAAAAAATAATTTAATAAATACCAATTTTTTATTTTATGATCCTTGTTAATTTTTTTGGCTTAGGCGCGAGAAAAACAGGGTACGTTAGAATCGGCTCAAACCAGATCTTTGCACTAGTTTACACCAAAATTTTACCGGCTTGGCCTATACTTTTTTGGGACCGCCCCAGCCTCACCAGAAGCTCATTTTTTTAAATGCTGGCCGTCTTGGTTTGTGAAGGCCCAGGTTGGAACTTCTATAAGTATGCATCAAAGTGTTTTTTAATTTATTTGTAATTCGAGGAATTTGTTTGAGCCTAGACTAATGCACGTTCGACTACCCCTCAAAAACTGATTCAAAAATAATTTTTCCCAAACAAAGAAACAATTTTAGAGAAAATTAATACATTTTACCAAAGTTTAGCCTTCATTTTCTCTGCCCTTCTGGAGTACGCTTTAGTGAATTACTATGGTCGTCGGGAGTTTATGAAGAAGGGAGATGGAGGTAGCAAAATTGGAGGTCTATTTCAGACCAGTCCTAGTTTGCAGCAGGTTTGTGCTTATACCCTTTCCGACCAAATTTTAAATAGAAACCTCTACAGGAATGTTTATGCCCTCCACCTATAGCTCCAGAATACTATGGGATGGGCATGCACAACAATAATAGCATGCTTTCCAGACCATCCATTCGGCTCGACATGAGTGCTTATGGAGCAAGGAGGAAATCTACACTAAAAGTGCCACCCCAAATAAGGATGATGTTCCGCTCCCATCTGCATCTCTCTAAAAGAGTGGACATAATCTCAAGGTGGGGATCGGCTTAAAAAAAAGAACACGGTCGACAAATAATAGTTCGGCTCTTTTGGGGACTAGCACCAGATTGCCGAATTATAACGGATGCAGCATTAGCGCGTTATCAAGGGTCGACCATATTTTCTCTATCAGAACTCCCCGTTCCCCTAAATTCAAAACCACGGTTTGTTGCATTGGGCTTTTGGCTCATTTTTTGTGGATCAATCACAGGCAAAGTGGCTCTTAAAGTGGCTCTCATCTCATTTCCTAAAATCTGGTAGCAGTTCGTCTGAGCGTAGTCTGCAACGATGGGTCAAAAAACAATGCTGAGAATATGATTTAAAAAGATTAAAGGGGCATGCCCGTCGCCTATGGGAATATTTCAAAAGGCGGGTACCAGATCAATTTAAAAAAAAATTATTTTGAAATCATTTTGTTGAGGACCATGCGGATGATAAGTAATTAAATACACTTTGTTCAAAGGAGGACAGACTTTAGGAGGGGGGGGGTTATTTTGATTGGAAAATGGAATTTTGCAAGCTTGAGCTTATTTTTTTTGTTTTAAATCCCTTAATTTTTTCACACCAATCGAAATGACCATGAATCCACCCGACAAAAAGAGACATCAGATCGAAGTTTCGAAACAATTTTTTTATTCGAAAAAATTTGCTCTGGTCTAATTGAAGAGGGTCCTGCACATCGAGGAGCGAATATTTTTAACTCTCAGGTTCGATTCCTAGTGGGTGCATGACTCATTTTATACTCTAAATTTTAGTACCTTCACTGACTTCTAGGGCCAAAAACAATCGAGAAATCGATTGAAAGCATTTCCAACACTGTATTGCTATCAGAAAATGACCTAATATCAGTATTTCAAGAAAATGCCCATCCAAATGAAAGGAAACCAGCCAAAATGATGCTTACTTAGTTTTATATTGCCTCAATCTTTACCAATTTTATTTATTTGTCAACGCATTTGGGAATCTTTTAGAGTCAGAAGTTCATGGGAATCAGACAAACATTTCTCCACACCAAAATCTTCGCAAAAAAGGGTAGCTATCGAAAATTTGATCAGGGAAGGCATGAGTATTTTGGAGGGGTTGGATTTTTGTATCATTTTGAAGCTGACGTTTTTGGCTATTTCAATCTAGATAGTAATCATAACTATATATTAAAAATGACGACAGGAAGCAGGGCTACATTTTGGGCATAAGCTTGTGAAAGATCGTATAAATAAAAATTGCAAAAAAGTCCGTTCCAAAATAATACCAAAAAGTTCTGGGATAGTCCAAGGTAGAATGGCATGGAAGTGGACATGGTTGAATTTTTTTCTGAATCCTAGTTTCAACTTTATACTCACTTTTTCTCTGTTTGATAGCTCAAACAAAAGCCTATAATCTTGGCTACATTTCGTTATATGAAACGTGTGACTTGTAGAGAAAAGTCAGAAAATATCAATCAAATCAGTCAAAGAAAAATCCCCGAAACGATCGATTTTCGTAAATTTTACAGGTCTAAGCCTGTAAATCAGCTCCAGATGTTGTGTAATCATGATCTGATCATTTTGTCAGATAGCCAAGAGTGTGAGGAACATTTTGATTAAAACTTGTAAATTATAGTGTAAAAAAAGGTGTGCACCCACTGGGAACCTGAGAGTTAAAAATATCGAACCTGAGAGTTAAAAATATTCGCTCCTCGATGTGCACCAAACTACCAGGAACCTCCTGAATTGGACCAGGGAAAATTTTTTCGAAAAAAAAAATTATTTCGGAACTTCAATCTGATGTGTATTTTGTCGAGTGGATTCATGTTAATTCTGATTGATGTGAAAAAATCAAGGGGTTGGAAAAAATAGAATTAACTTAAGCTTGCACAATTACATTTTCTAGTCAAAATACCCCCCTTGAAGTCTGTCCTCCTTTAAGAAATAAGATGGGCACTTATGCACTTGGGAGGCGGGGAGGGGGTTGAGGGATGGTTGCGCATTTTTCATTTATTTAAAAATAGTGTTTAAACGTCTCCTAAGTAATTTTTATATGCTTAAAACGATAAAAAAAAGCTATTTTCTAACATTTTTCCATGTCAAACGTTGATTTTTTGAACAATTTTTTTTGACCAAAATTTGACTTTTTGCCTTGGGGGACTAAGCTAAACTATCCTAAAGAGGTACCCAGACAACCAAAAAGATGGGATTTAAACATAGTTTTGTTAACTAGAGCCTACCGCATAAAAAAACTCTGGTATGCATGCTTTTTCATGCATCCAGAGTCGCTTTCGAGTGATTTGTGTCTAAGGTATGTGGGTGTGCACATCTCAACTCCAAGCCCTCAAGCCTCCTGCGCCCCTGAAGGGGGCTAGATGGGGGCTACTAGATTTCTAAGAGCCCTGCGTTAAATCGAGGGTGACGCTAAATTGAGAGTGGAATGTAAAGCTTATTTTTATTTAGGTTCATGTTCCCGCTGATGTTTTTCGTGTTTTTGGGTAAGTTCCGACAAAAAAAGTAAGGCTAACAAGAAAATGCATAAGAATATTTTAGCTTTCTACTACATTTTCTATGTGCAATGAGTTTACAGTGGCCTAAAGTTGATGTTATTTGCAAGAACAGATTAAAAATTTAGACCCTAGTAGCGAATATCCACCCTTCTACCAACCTCACCCCCACCCCCCCCCCCCAATTTTTCTTTTTAAAACTCAACTTAAGAGTACCCAGACACATGTCCCAGACCCCGGAAAAAGGGCGTAACACATTTATTAGTCACAACTTCCGTATGCTGTCCTACCCCGAGCCTAAGGGCTAAGCATAAACTTGTTATTCCAAAGGGTAGTTACAGCGATTTTTGAAAGGTCCTATTCTAGGGAAGGGAGTATTCGCTACTAGCGCCGAAAGTTATTTATAGTTTGTTAATGTGTGTACATGATAAATAAAAAGAAAAATAAATATTTTCTAAATCATATTCACTTTTTGAGCTATCCACATATAGCAAACCTTTTTCATGCCATAAAATATAATTTTCGCCGCAGAAATACTTTTTTTGCCGTGAAAAACGTTTTTTGTCGCAATTTTTTCTTGCTGTAAAATGACTTTAACGAAGGACGATACAGAAAAATACCTCCGCTTGGCGAAAAAGTGCCCCCGTTTTGTGAAAAAATGTCCCTTTTAGTAAAAATAAGCCTCCTTTTATAAAAAGTTGTCCTAGGGTCCGTTTCAAATACCATCATGTCGATGATAAATTTCGTCATACAGTCGAGTCCCGCTAACCCGGCACCCCAAAAGTTCGTTCCCGCCTTGGGTCCGACACTTTTTTTAACCCAATTTTCGAAGTATTTTTTCAATTGTATTTTTACAGTCTGATAGCAAATATCGTGAGGATTCCGATTTTGCCGATCGTTTTCAAAAACCTAATATTTTCGGCTCTAAAAGACCAAAACCCCGCTAACCCGGCACCATATTTTTAAAAAGGGTGCCGGGTTAGCGGGTTTTGGTCTTTTAGAGCCAAAAATATTAGGTTTTTGAAAAACGATCGGCAAAATCGGAATCCTCACGATATTTGCTATCAGACTGTAAAAACACAATTGAAAAAATACTTCGAAAATTGGTTAAAAAAAGTGTCGGACCCAAGGCGGGAACGAACTTTTTGGGGTGCCGGGTTAGCGGGACTCGACTGTATGATGAAGTTCGTCGTATTGGAGTTTCAATAACGTAAAATCATATCGAATGTCAACATCATATGGTCATTCGTCATATGATAAAACATATGAGGAATTTCGTCATATGTCAAATCAAGTCATCATATCACGGTTTCAATTAATCAAGTCGTAACGTGAAAGATAATAAGTGACGAATCCCCCCCCCCACGTAGAGTGCTTGGATGGAGGAGATAACCTTATATTCGTGTTTTGGTACTTATGTAGTTGCCCCACCCGCATACTGGGATTTTTTGAAAGATACCAAAATCACCCCCCGAACTTATTTTTCTGCACAACAAGATACGAGAAGCATTTCTAAAGACTTTCTAAATAAAAAAATTTACTTTTGTCAAAAAATTTGCCGCCCACCCTTTGAGGGTAAATGGTCTTTTTAGGGTATTTTAGGGTCATTTTTCGGTGATTTATCACATTTTTCCTGCTGGAGCTGGGCAAAAGACTCTCTAAATGCATTATTGATCAAGAGTCTTGCTCGGAATTATGTCTAAGATAAGTCTGTGCGCGAATCTCTAACCAACCAAGCCCCTGCGCCCCCTTTCGAGAGCGCAGGGGGCTTTCCTCCTTCGGGGGCGCAGGGGGCTTGATTGCTTGGGGTTGAGATGCGCACACACACATACCTAAGACACAAATCACTCAAAAACGACTCTGGATATAGAAAAACATATGCATCTCAGAGTTTATTTAAGCGGTAGGCTCCAGAAAGTAAAAACCTGTCCAAAATCTAGCATTTTTACTTAGATTTTGCTTAAAAAGGGTTAAAATTAGGTCAAAAATACCCTGTTTAAAAACAGAAACAGAACAGAATTCTGTCATGTTTCTGTTCTCGAAAATTTCTGTTTTCTGTTCTGTTTCTGTGATGAAACAAATTCTGTGTCTGTTTTCAAAATTCTGTTCTGTGTTTTGGAAACACTGATATAAAGTATAAGTCAATACCTTTTATAGGGGTATTGTTTTATACCCAGGGTATAAAATCATATTTTGGCCGATTTTAAGCAAAAGGCGCCAAAGCATTTTACCCATTAAAAAACCTAATATTCCACATGATTTTACATCAGATAGCATGGTTTCTTTTCAAAATTTTAATCTTTTTCATTTTAACACGTAAAATGCCGGTTGTTACATTGGTTTATTTCGATACAGAATTTAACGCTGAGAACGCCTGTGTTATAAGTTTTTCAAAATTCGCACTAAGAATATGAGAAACGGCCCATTTTTGAAACCTTGTTTTTCGCGTTTTTAAGCTATCGTTAATTTTCATTTTTCTTATGATTTCTATAAATTTTTGTATTGTTTTTTATACCGTCGGAAAGCCCAGAATTAGAGCTTTCTAACGGTATATCACACTGCCAAAAATAATTCTGAAATATTGTACTACCAGCAAAAAGAATGATTTTCGCCACATTTTGTAAACGTATTTTTTAAATAAAAAGTCAAAATTTTTGCGATTCCGAAAATCCTTACGGCTCTACTATAGCGCAAAAAAAAGAACAATTAAAATGGAACATTCTTGTGCAAAAAAATAAAGTTAAACATGGCAGAAAACAGGCTTTCTTAGTGTTTAATAAGACTCCCAAAAGTTCAAAAACGATTTTCACGTAAAACTTAAATTTCGCTAGAGAAACCTGGATTTTTGACATCGAATTCGTGTTTAGCATGGTCGATTTGTGGTTGATTTGGTTGATTTGCTTAAAAAACTACCCTTAAAATTTGAACCTCACCATCAAATTTCAAATTAAACTCAAGTCAAAAAAAATTGAATATCGACTTTTTGAATTTCAAATGTTTGTTGTCTTGAGCGGAATTGTATTTTAGCAGTGAGTTCACAATTTCAAGCGCACTTTTGAGCTTTGAGGGCAGTTGCACAAGCAAATCGACCATGCTAAACACGAATCCGATGTCAAAAATCCAGGTTTCTATAGCGAACTCTAAGTTTTACGTGAAAATCGTTTTTGAACTTTTTTGGGAGTCTTGTTAAACACTAAGAAAGCCTGTTTTCTGCCATGTTTAACTTTATTTTTTGCACAGGAATGTTCCATTTTAATTGCTCTTTCTTTTGCGCTATAGTAGAGCATCTTTTTTACTGGAGGCGTTGCTCGGCCTTCCCCACTCGATGGAACTTGAGCATATTCTTGTGACATTAATTACCTGAAATACTGAGTTTTAAAAATCTGATAGTCAAAAAAATGAATACAAAAAATTTTCATACTAAAAATCAACAGAAAAATATCGGCTTGAGTTCAGAATCCCCCCCCCCACGGCGAGTGGAGATAGCATCATATTCGTAATTCTCGACCCCGTTTTCATGAGAAAACCGCGCAATTTTGATTCTGAGAAAAAAAATTTCAAACCACAGGGGGTATCATGGTTTTTTAGTCAAAATTTGAAAAATTTAAATTGGTGCCTTTTGAATTTTAAAGGGAATAAGGGCTGTATAGGGAGGGGAAGGAATAAAAGGGGCCACTAATCATAGGGGCCCACTTACAAGAAGATGTTGAACATAGTTTTGAATACTGGGGCCTACCGCATAAATAAACTCTGGTATGCATGCTTTTTCATGCATCCAGAGTCACTTTCGAGTGATTTGTGTCTAAGGTATGTGGTGTGCGCATCTCAACTCCAAGCCCCAAGCCCCCTGCGCATCCGAAGGGGGCGCAGGGGGCTTGAGAGTTAGACTTGCGCGCACTCACTTACCTTAGACATGATTCCGAGAAGTATCAGGAAGACGTTGAACATAGTTTTGAATACTGGGCCTACCGCATAAATAAACTCTGGTATGCATGTTTTTTCATGCACCCAGAGCAGTGTTGTAAATCTTAGAATTGCGGCACCGGCACCAGCTCACGGCACCGACCCCAAAAATTTCTGCACCGGCACCGGTTCACGGCACAGATCGTGAAAATTCAGGCACCGGCACCAGCTCACGGCACCGACCGAAAAATTTTCGGCACCGGCACCAGGCAGCTCACGGCACCGTGTGGTGCCGTGAGCTGCCTGGTGCCGGTGCCGCACCGATGTAATTTCCCTTTTTTGGAATTTAATCAAAATGGGACGGGTCCTATCCCCTTCAGGAAAAGTAAATTTTTCGCTAGCTGGGGGGGGGGGGATTCTATAGTGTTACCAAATGAACGGTACGTTATGTGAAACTGAGTGATATATGTTCGTATTCACTAAGCTTTTATTTGTCATGGCAATTTTCCTTTTTGGCAATTTTCATTTTGGCAATCTTCGTTTTGGCAGTTTTCGTTTTGGCAATCTTCCCCTAGCCCTAGTACGCATCATTGTGGTTGGTTTCCTCTAACTTTGGTGGTCATTTGCTTGAAATCGAAAAATTGAGGCAGTTGATGACAGCAATGCAGTGCTGGAAATTGTTGCAATCGATTGCTCGATGATTTTTGGACGTAAAAGTCAAAAAACTTACTGAAAAGTAAATTAAAACACCCCCAGAGGGACTAGAACTTTCGACAAAAGGCGATGCGTATATAAAGTTGCCCCTCCCTCTTTAAAGTCAATAATTGCCGAAACAGACCTGCTCATTTGTCGCTAAAACGACAAAAGCTGGCACCTAAAAGCAACTTTTTTACAAACAAAAAGTTACCAAAGTCGAGTCTCAATATCCGTCACCCCCTCAAGTCTGCTTGACACTTATTCCACATACACGATGTTTCCCCTGCTAAAATAGCTGAATATCATGCCGAGTTTCGATAATCCGTCACGGTATTTAAAAAAGGGTGACGGTTGATTGTTATCACGGCAAAATTCATTGTTATATATAAGAATGACTCTTATATCAGGATACTTGCCATTTTTCAGACTGGACTAACGCATGAGATTCGGCGGGGGCGAACTTGGGGACCTGAGGAGTGTTCATTTATCGAGAAACCATTGCACTAAAATAAGTTTTCTTTTCACTTACTTCAGTATTTTCATCGGCAAAACGTTCGTAAGCTGAAAATTTCCTGGTAAAATTAAATACGTTTGTTTTCTTTTCATTATGAACCAGGGCTGGAACGGAAGACAAAAAAGTCGGAATTGTAAACTGCAACCAAAATATCATTTGACAAAGCGAAAATTTGACAAATTGTCATGATGACAATCTATCATGATGACGAATTTTCATCTGACATTTTTCGAAATTGTCAGATGACAAATTTTTATATGACAATTGAAAAAAAATTGTCATATGATAATTGTCATTCTCAAAATTGTCATATGACAATTGTCATTATGAGAAATTGTCATTTTGTCATCTGATAAAATGACAAAATGATAATTCTCATTGTCATTTTGCAATCACTGTTCACCGTACGATTTTACATACAATAGCACTATATATAACAAAAATATTTTGAATTCCGCTCGATACCAACCGAAATTATTTCAAACTAACAAAAATGACTGTAAAATCGTGTTTTTTGAACCAAAAAGGACCCGATGCTCAAAATTGACAAGGTGTCAATCTTACAAATTTTACATCGTTTTGAAGCCCTTGGAATTCGGTTCGGACCTGCGAAGCAGGTTTCAATCAAATCCCACTTTTTGTCTTTTAAAAGTGGATAAAATGGCATTTGAAAATAAAACTTTTTTCGAGAATATCGAATTTTCGAAAAATCATGTCCACTCTTGCGCTAGCACCCCTCTCAAGATAGAACATAATTGGTCAATTTTTAGTGGAATTGATAACCCTTGAACAATGCTATCGAATAGAGAGCGGCACACGATTTTTTGTCGTGTCTATGGGTCGCCACAAGCAAAAATCGCGAAAATGGCCATTTTTTGGTCATTTCTTAGCAGTTTTTTATCAAAAAAAAATTCCCACAGTGGATGTAATTCAAACCCTTTTCACAGTCGATGCAAAACAAAAAACTGGCGAGCTTGGTGAAGTTTTAGCCATATGTGAGGTTTAGGGAATTTTTCAACTAAAAACATAAGAAATTCTTCGTTATTTTGTATTAACTGGAATTTACTTTGAATTTCGTGTTCAAGCTCATTTTAATTCACAATTATTGATAAGTAAAAACACCATGGAGGCGCCGATAGGCGCCTGTTACCCATGTCAAGTATAATACTAGACATTAAAATTTTAACAATACCTTTAAAACCACAATACGCAACCAAGGATCTCGGTTTGATAAATACCATTTAGCTAATTTAAGAACATAGCAAAAAGTACCAACTGTAACCGTACATGTAAAGAAGCTCACCGTCAAAAATAATCATTAGTCGGCTGAATCATTGAAGCCATCGAGTACCAAACATAAGAATTGAGATCGGCCTGAGTATAGAATCCCCCCCCACGCAGAGTGCTCGGATGGAGGAGATAACTTCATATTCGTGTTTCTCGACCCCGATTTCATGAGAAAGCCGGCTGTTTTTTTAATTCTGTGAAAAAAAATTCGATCCACAGGCATCCACCGCAAAACACTTGAAAATCACCGCAAATTATTTTTTTCTCACCGCAATTAGACCTTCCCGCAAAAACCTTTTTTGTCACCGTAAAATACTTTTTTCCCCCCGCAAACCTAATTTCTGTCCAAGACCAACCAAATTTTGCATAATTTTGCAAGAATTCAAATTTTTCAGCCTGAAAATGACTTGGATTGGTCAGAATCACACCCCGAATGGCCAGAAGCCCCTGAAAGTTGGTTTTTGGGGGTTTACTAAAGGGTGGTAAACTTTTGCGAAAAATCGATCGAGCGGATCAGATTTCGGTCCGATGGGCTTAATCGCTCAGAATTCCAGGTTTATGGTGGGTTTTGAGTGGTCAGGGTGGAGTGTGGGCGATTAAGCCCATCGGACCCGAAATCTGATCCGCTCGATCGATTTTTCGCAAAAAGTTTACCCCCCCCCCTCTTAGTAAACCCCCAAAAACCAACTTTCAGGGGCTTCTGGCCATTCCGGGGTGTGATTCTGACCAATCCAAGTCATTTTCAGGCTGAAAATTTTGAATTCTTGCAAAATTATGCAAAATTTGGGTTGGTCTTGGACAGAAATTAGGTTTGCGGCGGGAAAAAAGTATTTTTGCGGTGAGAAAAAAGTATTTTGCGGGAAGATCAAATTGCGGTGAGAAAAAATAATTTGCGGTGCATTCGCAGTGTATTTGCGGTGAGAAAAAAATATTATCCTCTTATTTTAACCAAGAGCCGCGCGCTCTCTAAATTCTATTCAGGGTTACAGTACCCAAATCTGTGCAGTTTGGATCCTTCCGAAGATCTTGGGAGAACCAACCTCGATAGGCAGACCACTGAATGGCTCCAGACATCTA
>SADC01000455.1:0-68338 GCA_004194705.1 Ditylenchus dipsaci
GTATCTTTTTGCCACGGCCCAGTTGAAACATGGTGAGGCCAGTCGAAGATACAGATATTCAATTTAGAATGTTTTGCCATAAAGTGGCCCTTTTTTCCCCCCTCTATACAGCCTTAATTGCTTCAAAATTTCAAAAGGCGCCAATTCAAATTTTTCAATTTTGACTAAAAAACCATGATACCCCTGTGGATCGAATTTTTTTTCTCAGAATTGAAAAAACAGCCGGCTTTTTCATGAAATTTGGGTCGAGAACACGATATGATGTCATCTTCTCGATCTGATCACTCCCGTGGGGGGGAGGGGGATTCTATACTCAAGCCGTCGTTGACCAGCGATATTTCTTAGGGAAGACCATACAAAGGATCGACATTTAACACGAGGTGAAAGAAGAGACATGTCGGTTTTCAGCTTCTCGAAACTGGCTAGACAATACGTTTCTTTGCGACGGATGCTTCGTGCATCACCAACTGCTCCTGCTCATTCGCCTGGCCTGCTTATTTGCCGACCTGACTCCATGCGACTTTTTTCTTGGGGTGGGCCAAAAGCATTGTACACAACACTTATTGCGAATATGGCTGAACTTCGTCCAAGAATTTAACGCGCTTTCTAACAGCTGCCGCAAGAAGAAAGAAAGAGACACGTTGTAATTTGTTTAATTCTGAATTATTTAAACGTCCATGAAACTTGATAAGCACAGCAATTTGGAACTTTGAATTTGTGCGTGACCACCCTAATTTTGCCAATAATGTTTCGAATTGTTTTTCGTTTGCATGTAAATTATTTTGAAATATTAGAACCGACTACTAGTCGAGGCAAACGTTGCTCGACACTGCCAAATCGGACGACTTATCCTACTTTCACTGCGCCTAACTACTAATGTGAGTAGTGTAAAAACTTACTCATAGAGATTCAATTTTTAATGCACACAAAAAAATTAATTCAAAAACCTTTATGGACAAAATTAGGTGCTCCTGCGCGAATTCGAGTTCCGCAAACTGCTTGTGCTATTGAAGTTTCACGGTCTTTTTGAAAAACATTGAAAAGTGAAACCGCAAAGAGTTTAAAACTACACTTCTGGATTTTATTAAAAAGTAAGTAAAACCGGAACAGAATCGGAACCGGAATTTAACATTTGTTAAACCAAAATCGGAGCCGAAAAAAAAGTTTTTTGAAATATCGAGCCGCTTACCTGATTCTTTGTTTATTTTGATATGCACACAAAAAAATTTTCACAATCTAAAATACGCGTTAAAAAACAGAGCAAGAGCAAAAATAGGATAGAGCTGAGCTTGGCATTGATATTTGGGACCGAAACTGGATTTTAGTTTCATTAAGGCGGAGCCGGATTACGGTACTTACTTTTTCGCGAATGGAACCGTATTCCGAAAATAGGCAGAATTACGGGTACGGAACCGGACGGAGATCTGGTTAACAGGGATGATATATGTACTTTTTTAAAAGATTTACACTTTTTTTTGGAGAAATGTACTTTTTTGTACTTTTTTTTTTCGAATAGGCGCCGAAAGTGTAAGAAAACATTCGAATTTTTTAAAATTTTGCTTGCTGCACAGTGTTTCATTCGAATTTTCGACCTATTATAGAATACTACCCCCCCCCCCCAAAATTTTCCTTTAAAACTTAAGTAAAAAGTACCCAAATATATGTCCCAGACCCCGGAAAATATGCGTAAACTCTTTATTAGTCACAAATTCCGTACGTTGGCCTACCTAAGCCTAGGGCTAAGCCTAAACTGTTGTTTGCAATGGTAGTTACAGCATTTTTTAAAGGTCGGATTTTCGGGGGTTATTCTATAGTAGCGCCGAATTTTCTTAATCCTAAAAGGCTATTAGGTCCTGCCTGATTCTTTTCCCACTTTTCGGAGTTGGCGAGATATTTCTCTGAGAACTGCGAACTGAATTCTGCGTATTGCTGTCTCCAGCTGCCTTATGAGTTTCTAGTTTGATATCAAAGTTCGAGAAGTGTGATCAACTAAATCTATGAGTAGAAAAAGCTGCAATCTTAATATTAGGTTGTTCGGAAGTTCGCGGAATTTCGTAATGGTCCCCGTTTTGTTTTTAGTGTTTTGGGTTTCGATTTTTTTGCAACGTTGTTGCTTTAAAACCGTTTCGATTTGATCGATTTCATATGGATGAAATATTATTCGACATAAAAATAACAAAAAGAAACGGTTTAAATGCAACAGAATTGCAAGAAAACTCGAAAACCAAAACGCTAAAAACACAATAGGGATCATTACACACCTTATGGTGCGGAAAAGATACAAAATACCAAAAGTCATACAAAATTTTGTATGAGTTAATTTTGATTTCGTATGTCTATTTCGTAACGAAAAATATGAATGAATTGTTTTTTTGTTTGAAAGTATTATGTGTTTCATTGGTGTAGAAATAAAAAGTTTGAAGACGTTTTTATTTATTAGGTTGTAACATAAGTTCCCAGCGTTTTTATTTGACGGTATCTCCTGACACGAATGATTGCTGGCTTGTGCCATGTTATTTACCAAATGAAGCCCTGTATTTGCTCTTCATACGCGCTATAATTTACCCTTGTGTGCTTTAATTTTAATCAGTTATAGGCAATTGAAATGGATTGTCAAGTTGACAAAAAATCACATTTCGACACCTTCTTCTTTTTGCTTTCAATCGAGGCCAAAAGCTGCACAAGCTGCTGGGACATTTGCGCTGGTGTACGGTACTATCTTTTCCTCTGCCTTTCCAATGATTTGCGGAGGTTACGTTTGAAATAATGAGGAACTCGAGATTGGCTTAGATTGGTTCGACTCTCGACCTGGTGACTTTTGGCGGAGGGGATCGACAAATTGCCGGAAAAATGGAAGGAAGTGGTAAATAACGATGGAGACTACATTACTGAATGATATGCAACTGTTGATGTATGTTTCTTTTATGAAACACCAATAAATTTTGAAATTCCAAAAACGCTGGAACTTATGTTACAACCTAATAGTTTCGGGAATTGTACTTTTTTTGGCCCCAAATCTTTTCTCTTTTGAAAAATGCACTTTTTTCAAAATTTTGAGATATCATCCCTTGCTTAACTGCATTCCAATACTTTTTTTATTTAAAAGTCCCTACTTAATTAGCACATGGGTTTCGAAATGAAAATTGAATCAGGAGAATGGAATCTACTGTAATTGTTATATAGTTTTTAAACTTCGAGTTTTGCCTTTCAAATTCTTATTTTGCAAGTCACCAAAATCTTTTTATTCTACAGGTTGTATTGAGAAATTTTAACTATCGTGATGTTACTTCACTTTCTGTAAAGAGTGATTTTTGATTTCTGTTTTTGTTTGTCGATTTTTCTCGCCGTTAGGTTTTTGTGTGGTGTAAGTGTAAAAAACTCAATCTTCGCTCACCCCCTCTCCTGCGGTTTTGGTCCTGGTCTACGAATAGCCTTAGGATAGCAAGCCACGATAGCTTTTTGAGCTCTTTTAGATTGCTGAATGAGCTCTTTTACCTTCTACTGTCATTTGTGGAGCAGAGGAACTCGCCGCAGTCGAACCACTTTCAGCCTGAGCTACCCAAGGAGAGGGTGTTGGCAAGCCCTTTTCGGTTGAATCTCCTGGTCCTCCATTCTTGCTTTTACTTTCTTCAAACTTTGGGCAATAGACACTGCATCAGAGCTGAGATTACTGAGCTGATAGAACACCTGTCTTTTTCTAATAATCGTATAGATGAGATTTGAGTTTCCTGAAGTTAAAAAATTAAAAAAAGGTCAGTGAAGATTAATCAAATTACATCAAACTGGTACTGAATAATGTTGTTGAACATTTCCAACAAGAAAAAACCAGGTGGTGGTTAGTTGGTGATGAGAACAAAAACCAGGGAGTGCTGAATTTTAAAGAATTAATATACTTTATGGTTGGGACACTGTCGACTACACTGTCATTATCGTTTAGTAAATTTGCACTACAGTCGTTCGATAGTGATCCTTGCCATAGTGCTCACCTCTTCATCGTGGTTTTTCGACCTGGTCCAGAGTTGATATCGAAAGTCAAAGCGACACCATCGCTGCGACATTTTTCGTAAGGAATAAAGTTATCAGTCGCAGATATGAACTTGGCAGGCCGAAATGTTGACAATACTTCAACAATTTTCTTATGAATTTTTATCTTCGTGGGTTTTAAAAAATTAGCTAAGGCAGATTAGGGCAAAAATTAGGGCACAAATCTGTCGGTCTTGTTAAACTGGAACCTCTGTTATTTTGTGGTTGTTTGAGGCTTGAAAATTTTTTCGAGCCTTAATTTCTTGAAAAATTGACTAGTCCTGATTTGTCAAACCCCCGTAGTCACACTCATTGTTTTGGTCGATGTGGAGGTCGTCTTTTTTTGAACTTCTTTTGTGGCCAGAGATGATTTTTTCAGTAACATTTTTCATACCAACAATAGCTATCGATCTAAGCTTTTCGTGTATCCAAAATATATCGAAAAATTAGCCAAAATGTGTATGATGGTTCAAAACTTGTAGATGAGTCGATGTCACGGTCGAGGTTCACCGACCTCGACATCGACCTATCTACAACTTTTGTATTACACGCACTTTTGTCATATAAATAAAAAAATTTTAATGTAGAAGAACCTTAGATCCTGAGCTTTTCTTTAATATAAAAACATGAAATCATACTGGTAAAAAATCATCTCTGACCACAAAAAAAGTTCAAAAAAGTCGACATCGACTAAGACCAAGGAGTGTGACCATAGCCACAAAAAGTTTTCATGTTTTTTTTTTCGAATCAAGATGCTAAAATATTCACATTAATCCTTGCTTCTTATTTTAGATCGTATTTTCTATGCAACTTTCAAAAATGATACCTGAACGCTTCTACGAGATGTACTAGTTTGTTAGCTGTCACCATTGACAGGGACTTTAAGTAAGGTGACACTGAAATACTTATGTGCGTAACAAACAAATTTTGTCAGAAAAATATACCATTCACAATAATAGTAAGCAAGCAGTCGAAGAGTGATGAAGTTGTGGGTTGCCGGTGGTAATTAGTTTGTGAAAGACCTAATAATCAAAGATAACTTTTTCATTTCATCAAGAATTAAACTAAAAATCAGCCAAATGTCCAGCCATGTGGCGCCAATGTTAGAAAACCAAAATTGAAAAATCTCCATGGCTGGTCATATGGCCATGACTCAGAAACAATTTAAAACATACAATGATCAGTAAATCAGCGTGAGTTCCTAAAAACAATTTATCGATTTCAACAAGCTATATAAAAAAGCAGTATTTTTTTGTGCCTTCAAAGTACTTTTTTGAACATACATTTCATGTTTTAAACAAAATTACTTATGCACAGAATAAGCGTCAATTTTCGAAATTTGATTTTAATTTTAAAACCAACAAAAAGTCTGTGATAGTGTTTATCAATATGTAGGAACCCAAAAGTAAATTATAGCATCACCATACAGACGAAAATCAAAGTTGTCTATTTTGAGAGCCGAAAACACTGGGAATTAATCAAGCAATAATTTTAAAAAGTCGGAAGCAAAAAAGATGACACAACGTAACAACGGAGAAAACTGATTTGTAATCAGTTTCATTACGCTCACTCCGATTCAGAAGATTTTTCAGATTTTTCAACCGCAAAACAGTGTAGGTAAAATGACTTAGGAGCTCTATTATTTGAAAGAGCTCTATAATTTTTCAACCCCCTCGAGAAAGTCTCTCTTTAATTAGAGAGGGTCTTAATTAGAGGGATACGGTAAACAGCCACTATTCCATTAAAATATCCCCCTCCCTTCCATAAAAAATACCAATTCATTTATCGCGTCTTTGGGGCCACGTTTATATGATAGACAATTGGGACAAGATTTTTAACACATTGTGGTTTATGAATTTTGATATATGAAACCCATTAAAAAAGTTGACTGACCTATTAATAGATCTAATACTTATCTGTCTATCGGTCACAAGGACGAAGAATTGAGACGTAGTGCCCAGCGCTGTCAACCAGATGAAAAACTCGTTCAGAGTATGTTTTTTTATCCAGTATGACATGAGCTTGCTTAACACCCGATTTTCAAGCTTAGTTGTTACTATCGTACAGAGTGGAGCAAAAAACGCGGCCACTTTGAAAAAGATTGCGTAGATAGCTCCTTTCCACATCGATTTCCCCAGAAAAATAGATGCAGTCGCTAAGCTACTAGAAGCTTTCTGGTGTTTCTCTTCATCACAGCCGGCGTTGTTGTGGAGGTTTCCGAGGGCTTGCCACCGAAAATCGGAGACCGGCCGGGTAATAGGTTACGTAATTAATTTTTTAAGTGGCCGAATTTTTTTGGCGCCCCTGTTATGATCCCAAAACTAGAATCACAAAAATAATAATGCAGAATTTTAATAGGACGATAAAATTGACTTGAATACAGTGCCAACGATATGATATCAGGGTTAAAACTTCTTAAAGTTCATTTAAACATACCAGTGAACGCTTGCACATCAATGATTCCTCGAGAACTGAATGGTTTGTTTAGTCGCACACCAAGTTTCTAGAACAAAATCTCTTTTTGTTCTTAAAACGCACACGTTATTTGAAAAGTAACCTTTCTCCACTTAACAAGAGAATCAAGAAAACTCCATGTGGATAAGTCCAACTCGAGCTACAACTCTATTGATAAAATTGTTGAAATACTTATATGAATAGATTCTATGCTCACCCGGATCTCCTCGGGCGTCGTTGATATGATAGAGGATCGAACAAGGATTTCTAACACATCGCTGGTTTTTAGCACATAGTACATGAATTTCTGAAATATTAGAGTCTTTTAAAAGCTGAAACTAGCTCAATATATATACGCATAACAAGTTCAGTTTCTATCGTGCTTAATTTTTATGAAACAAAGAACAATTTCAGAAAGAAATTACTGCACCAGCGAATTCCTTGTAACAACGGGTTTCGAATAATTTGTTCTCGTACTATTTAGGCTAAGACTCTTTGATGAGTTCCAATAATACCCTTTTTAAGGAAAAATACAAATTTAAAACCTGTTGAAAAATTTGACACTGCTTGTTCAAAATTAACAGTTTTTGTCTCTCTAACTGGAATTGAACTTTAAATTTTGGTCAAAAATGTGGAAAGAGCAAAAAAAAGCAAAAGTTTCTGTTTTCATAAAACTTTAAGCGCTAGCACACATAGATATCTCCGTCTTATTATTTTTAAATTGCTGCTACTCTTGTTCTTAGGCTGAGATCAAGCAAACGTATGTAAGCTGGACTAAAAATGTCTTGCGCACTCTTTACAGAGTCATGGACATAGATTGTACATATACTTTATATAGTTCTCAGCATATAAAAATACAGGTTCAGGCGAAAAACGCAGCAACTTTAAAAATATTTTTCGGGAGCTCCCGCACACCATCTGAAGTAAGGATTTTCGGTGTAATCGAGGATGTTGAAATAACAGTTGTGAAACCGGTACCTTTTCCTCTCATTCCACAGTAGGTCTAGCTCTTCAACATGACATTAACGTGGCTTACTGCAGAGGCTGCTTCCATATGCGTGTGCTCGCCTAAGCTGACCTTATGACCTAGGGCTATAACTATTCTTGTTACACCAATTCGAAATAAAAGTTGCTCGCTGGCTATGGAAGTTGGAGGCACAGAAATATACCGACGAGCAGCCTTGGATAGAATTGTAAAGCACACCATATTCTTCTGCCAATAGACAAGCAGATTTGAAGAAATCTCCAGAGTATTCTCCGCGTTGTACCCGCTCCGCTCTGCTTATCCGCCCCCATTTCCTTTACAGTCAAACAATTTTACAAAAAGCAACAATTAGCGGATACTCACAAACGAAAGGTTTTTCATCCAGCTGTGACGATCCTTGGCCAAATTAGAAGACATGAAGTGACCACAATTCTTCGGCGTTTACTGAGCATTTCTTTAATAATCGAACGAGTGGAGGAGATAGTTGTTTTTACGGCCAAGTTCGACTTATGTGCCCCACAATCGGCGTGCTCGAATTCGCCTAAAAGTGAAGTTTTAGCCGATCCGAGGTAAAGTAAAGACGAGCCTTCAAAGACTTTAAATTTCGCAGATTGCTTTATTTTGCCGACAGCTTCAAGAGATCGATTTTCCAGATGTTATGGACCATTTTGCTTGAAACAAAAATCGGATAGAAAGAGATAAAAAGGCAACAAAAGCAGAAATGACAAAAGAAATGACAAGCAAAATTGCTTAGGACAAACTCTTTTCGTTTTGACATTAAATAAATTTCGCTCAAATCGAAAACACTCGTCAAATTCATTATCCGTCAAATTTTTAAAAATACTTCTTCTCAGTGTATACTTCTCAAATTTTTAATTTTTTGCATTAACACAATTTATTCATGTTTATCACTTTTTGTTTGATAGGTTCCACATAATATTTAAAAAAGATCTTCGCTACCAGCGTCGATTTTTTTTGTAAATACAGAGTTCTTTTTGAATTTTTGCAAAACTGCCTACTTGGTTGTATTCGCAGCACTTCCAAAGCAATACTAACAACTCTTGGTGGAACATAACTTTTTTGGATGAATTAGGTAAGTAGGAAGCTTGTAGAGGGTTGTTTAACAGCCGAGTCAGACCTTTTAACATGAAATCAAAGTCATCTTCGCGATGGATTCTACTTAAGTAGTTCACAAAAAAGTTGTCCACGTAGCCACTCTGAAACTATTTTTGAAAATAGTTTTTTTCTGAAATAGTAGTTAACCTCTTCATTCTGAGGCTGAGATTCTCGGTCCAGACACACGATCAGTACCTAAATTTAGTGTGTTATGTGTGATAGTTTAGTTATCCGGAAAAGTTGTTTACAATCATAAACTTCATTGAAAATCAGCGGAAGACATTGGTCAGGGGTTCGATTCCTACTCAAGACATGACTATGCACGATTAGCACTACAATATTTGTTTTTCGATTTTTCTCTCTATTATTTAATAAATTGCAAATAAAAAGTTCAGACCCAGTGCTTTGCAATGAAATGTGCGGCTTTGCTTACATAACTCGAAAATATTCCACCCAGATACCCTGGTTCTTTTATTATGGCCCACGTTGTGGTCAGTTCTAGTTATGTTTTAAACCCCAGATATTTACTTTTAGTTTTACTTTTTTCAAGCCGTAATGCGATTCGGCGCTTTAACTTGTAAAGAGCACAATATCTTATATGATATGCGACATGAATTTCAATGACAGCCATATTGCAGTTATGTATTTACTTACTTGAATAGCTGCCTGCACCAATGGTTCTCTGGAGTCATTGACCAGCAGATAGTTGTAAGGAAGACCATAACCTACAGGATCATAGGAGCATACCACATTCAATAACGAGGTGAAAAGTGGGAGAACATGTCGGTTTTCAGCTGAAAAGTTATTACACTATCACATCGGATTTTAGAAAAGTCAAGTCAAATATTACCAGACGAAAAACGAGTTATCCACCGCATCCTGTTTTGCTCTAAATTTATTTTAACAAATTAGGTGACCATGTGTTGGAAACAAGCCATGCTAGGCATCAATAATTAACTTATTTATTCATAAAAGTTTTTATGATGGGTCTTATTTAACGGATTGCGGTCGCTGATTAAGCTCAAGTTCACGATTATCTGGTACTGGTGCACAATATGCGCCACATTTTTTTTCTTGAAAAATGCCTTGGTCCCCCCTGTTGTTTTGAAGGTGACTATGTTCAAGGTGATCATGTTAACCATAATCACCATGATCACAATATTATCATAACTCCAATGGACAGGGAGGACCTTCAAAACAACAGGGGGAACAAGGCATTTTTCAAGAAAAAAAAAATGTGGCGCATATTGTGCACCAGTTCCATTATCTTGGGCGATGAGATGGAAACGCTATTGAAAGTTGGCTGTTTGAATGAATAGAACAGTGAATTTTTAATAATGAACCTAATTTTTGTAAAAATCTTTTTGCTTTTTTGTTAATTAATAATAATTTTAGAAAAATAAATCAATCAAAAATCACTTTTCAGGCATATAACAGAATAATATGAAAAATAATAAAGAGCAGCGGGGGAGGGGGTGAAGGACCGAACGGTACCCATCAAGAGGTGAGGCCAACAAATTTATGATCAATAAAGCCGAATCTCAGCTTTTAACCAAACATACCAGTGACGGGAGCGTAGATCACCTCCGAAAACACTGTCAGCAAAAGTTTGAGAATTTCCGTTCGATTGGCGTCAAAAGTTGCATTCAGAGGCGTTTTGTTAGCGAAGCCAACACCAGCCTGCCAGATACACTCACAACTGTCCAGAGAAGCGAGGCTTTCGATTGTCTGCAAAATATTAGCATATAGGCTAAAAGTAGTATAAGCTGAAAGTAGCATCACGTTGTTAGGTGGAGCAATGGTGAAGTTAGGGCAGAATAGCAGGTCAGAGAGGGCAGATAACAATGCAGCAGCTATCGGAATAGATGCATCTTCCTTATTTTCTGTCGGAAGAGCAGTCCAAAAATAACTCCTATAAAATAAATCAGTTGAAAAACATCAGAAGCCAGCAAAATATTCTAATTTTTCCCTGAGATCTAAATAATCTGATTTGTCGGTGTAATCAGAAATACAGCAGACGCTTGATGCAATGAACCCTGACCCTAGACTGACAATTTATTTAACAAAATAAAAAAAATAGAGCTAAAAAAGTGTCGGAACCTGGACGGGAACGAACTTTTTGCACCTACACTATATCGAGGGTAGACTTGTAAATTTATCATTTTTCATTTTTTCAAATTTAGTCCACATTTTTTGAAAAAATACAAAAAGTTAGTATAATCTTTCTTTCTGCCAAGATGGTCTATTTCGGTCAATTAGTGCACTTTTATTGAAGAATGACGGTGAAATGAAAAAGCGTCAAAAATAGTCTGAAATTTTGTCTGATAACTAGACGTTTTTTTAACTAACGGATTTCATATCGATGATGACGCACCTATTGACACGTCGTGTCAAATAAGTCAAACGGCAAAATCGAGGTTGATATCCTAGCATTGCGCATTTTAAATTTCACTCTTTTTCTGCTATTCCAACAATGCAAACTTAAGTGTTCGAACTTAAGTGTTCGATTCCACCTAGGGCTCGTTTCATATTGTAATTTTTTTTTGGTCTTTGGTCATTTGTCTCTAATCGATTATCCCTGAAAATTGCAAAGATTCTGATTTTGTCGTTTATTTTCACATTTACGACTTGTTACAGGTGATCTGGGATCCATTGATTAACCAAAAACACGAAACACGTTTGGTATACGTTTACTAACAGTAAGGGTGAAAATATTGTGTTTTCATAAATTGAAACGTAATAACGCAACCTTTTTGCAAATTATGCAACCGAAAAATATTTTATAATTTTTTTATACTTTAAGAAGATAGCCTAGGCAATATAAAAAATATTTTTGATTATTTCAGCGGTGAAGAGCTTAATCGTACTATCCCGTATACATTAAATAGTTGCGCAGACTAAATTGATTAAAATGCCCATCACATACCTCCATTCCGCATCTTCTAACATAAAAGGAATGATTCTGGTTAATAGACGTAGGCAATTGATTACCTAAAATGATCAATACACAAAGGATCTTGCAATAAAAATGCCAACTTTTTTGTGATCAGTCGCAGGACACATTGCATCTCTAGCTTTTATGAGAGTGTCCACAGACTTGAAACAAAGAGTTGCTAGATTGTTGGGAGAATTTTCTCGTAGAGCTCTTATGTCTGCCTGGAAAACAGAATTAATTAAAACAGGTTCGGTACTGCACTCGGCCCACTCTATGGTAGAAGAACGAAAATTCATATATTAGTTCACGAAAAAACAGATAGCTTACAAAAAGAGCATCAGGAGATTTTAAAACCTAAGTAAGTATTATTATAGAATGGGTTATAAAAATAGCCACAGGATATTTTTAGGTCATTGCAACTCCTGCTTAAAAGTTTTTGAAAAAAGATTTTGAAATTTTGGGGTTTGGTTAGTTTCTCGGATTAGGTAAAACTGATTCCGACTTCTTGTCAATGATAAACATTGGAAACACTAGCACAGGGTGAGTCAAGAAATTCAAACAATTTTAAACGGCCAAAATTTTTTGTTTGTACGTAAGTCCGAAATTTCGTAAAGGCAAAACGACTCACTTTTTCATAACAATTTCTTTGGTATACAATGTGAAAACACGATTTCTGCTTGATCTATCATGTGGTCCGGCCCTTGCTGATGTAGAGACCGTCCACAGATCAGGAATGAAACCACATGGAACAAGAAATAGCCGTGTTTTTGACATTTTATACTGAGCAAACTGTTATAAAAAATTGAATCGTTAATTGTTAGTACATGGTGGCGCAAATTTTCGCCGCGATTTGTTTTGCTCATATCTTCCTCCATTGATCGTGTCTAGGCGGGATATTTTTTTTTATTTGAAAGAGGACACTCCGGGCAATCCAATGACATCAAACATGCATAAGAAAAACAGATCTTAACAATAAAAACAACAAATCTCGTTCAATATTAGCCATTATTCATTATTAGCCTTTATCAATGCTTCCTCCTTGGAGATCAATGCATAGTTGGAGTAGCCCACCGTAGCTGTTAATTGCTCGCTGTACCATTTTTAGGGAAATTTTAGGGAGAAATGGGCGCTACTTGCATATAAGTTATATTTACATATAACCCCCTTCGGGGGCGCATGGGGCTTGGTTGGTTAGAGATGCGCGCACTCACCTACCTTAGACATAACTCCGATTATAGAGTTTTGATCAAAAATGCATTTAGAGACTATTTTTGCCCAGCTCCAGTGACCAAAACATGATAAACAGGTAAAAAGTCGAAATTCCCAAAACTCAATTTTTTATTGACCAGAACTCAAAAATAATGTCGTTTTTGAACTCCTGAGGGCATTTTTAGTCGATATAGGATGTTTTAAAACACTTTTAAAAAAGTTGATTTGGGGGGGGGGGTATATGCAAGTAGCGTCGAAAAATGTTTGGAAAATAATTTGCTTCAGTTTATTGAGATCGACTAGTTGTCTTGGTAAGCTTGGTCTTTCATCCACCCAAATAAAATAATTGCACGGAATGAAATCAAGCAAAAGTTTAACACGTAAGCAAAGCACGTTGAAAAAACCAACAAATGGCGAATGAGGTATCATCATATCGCCCCAAACGTCCACTTTCATGTGAAAAAAAGATCTCGCCAAGACACGATCAATGAAAGAAGATGTGAGCAAAACAAATCCCGGCGAAAATTTGCGCCATCCTGTACATTTTATGTTCTTATGAAATCCGAATAAACTCGTTGATGTTCGTCAGAATTGTTGTCGCACGGGAGGTAGCTCATAAAATTTAGCCCCCCCCCCTTCTAATTTAAACCCCCTTCTAATCTAATTTAGATTAAAGTTCACTGGAACTTCATGTGAAACTTTTTGAAGATCACCAAAAAGAGTTTCACAAGAGGTTCAATTGAACATTAAAAATTTTCAAATGAAGTTCACGTGAGCCTCGTATGAACCTTTTAAAGTTTATCTTCGAAAAGTTTTCATACGAAGTTGAAATGAACCTTATGTGAACCTTTTAAGGTTCATATGAAGTTCATCGGAGGCTTGAACCTGCCATGAACTTCAAGCCAACATTTTTTGAACTTCAAATGACCATTTATTTGCAAAAAGGGTCATATGAAGTTCAGCAAAGGCTGGGCGCAACTTCATAGGAGGTTTCGAACCTGCTATGGACCTTCACTGAATTTCAAATGAACTTTGAAAAACCGTGCAGGTTCAATTCAACCTCAGATGATAATCAAAATGACGATTTTGAAGTTCATTTCAGGCTCGAACCTGCCCTGAGCCTCCCTCAGGCTACCCTGAAGTTCACTTTTTTAGCCGTGAAGTTCTAAATATTTTAAAGAAAGTCTGCATATGTTTTATTCTCATCTAGTGAAGCCACTGATACCTGCGGAATCATATTGAAAACATCTTTGGCCAGTGGAGAAGTTGCTGAAGGCCAGAACTGATTCCAAAATGTCGCATCGTCTAGCTTCTGGTTTTTAGACGTTAAATCTAAAAATTAAATTTAAAAAAAGATTATAGACTAAATTATAGAATACCCAAAACAGCCTTTCGAAAATCGACTTTGGTCTCAGCATTACCCATCCTTTTATAATTGACAGTTTGATTTGCTTGAGAATATTTAATGTTGCCAATATTAAGTTAACAAAAAATTGCGTAAGATATTTAAGTCTATTTGTAAAAGGCGGGAATTTAAATCAAATTTTAAAGTAAATTTCCGAAATCAAAGAAAAAGTTGCTTTTTTGCCAACAGAGATTGGGCGATGCATCCGAATAATGCATTCACTCCTGGGCTCTAATTCTGTTCTGATTTTTCTCTAAAATTTTTAAATATGATATGTTTTATTCTCATCTAGTGAAGAAAGTCACAAATGCAATATGGTAAAATAAATGCGTTCTTGGCTAATAAAATATTAACTAATTTGGAAGGTGGCCATTTGAAAAATCAGAATAGATAGGAACCATTATTCACTTTTTCATCACTAACCCCTAACAAATGGGCGAAAAAACTATTGTGGGGGCCAGTTTTGTTTTGTGAAACAGTTGCAGCATTTACAAATTTTTGAGAGGTGCAAAATGAATCTTCGAATTCCTGTATAAAAAACAGTATACTATTGTAAATGGCCAGTAGTTTTAACAGAGCAGGTGAAACCCAGCACTTTAAAAATATACTTTCAAATATACTGAATAACTGAAAACACTGATTATATCACCTGCTTTTCGACTACACAGGTTATTTCTCTTCGTTTTAAGTTAAAAACTCAGCCAGCAATGGCCAGTCAGCGAGTGTTTCCCTCGATTCCGCGTCTTAAAGTTCCTATCGGTAAGCTCTTTGCGGCCAGTCACTACATATTTTCTCCATTTTCTTTTTTGCAGGTCACGTCCCTCAAAAGCTCAAGACAAAAGGCTTTGAAAATCCTCAGGCTCGCATTGAAATTCTCCGCCGAATGGTGAACAAAGTTGTCCGTGAAGAGCGCTGTGAATTCAAGTACAATCGAGCAGTGGAGTGTAGGCAGTATGTGGAAAGGGTTAGTTTTTCGTTCACTTATCTTCGCCGAGGATGACACATATCATACTATTATTTTAGCTCCTTCAGCTTGGTCTTTATCGAGGAATGAATGATAGGTACACAATGGAGATGATGAAGTGGTGGCTGATCGAGCAGGTATTTCTCTCAAGCCTATTTAGCACAGTGGCTCAACAACGGGTGGTTTAAAAGTCTTTTCCAGCTCTTTGTAGTGATAATATTTATAGCAAAACTGATCCAAACAAATGGCTGTGTAGCCTTTTTTTCGAACGGTATGTAAACGTTTTTTGAAATGTTTTAGATTTTTGAAAATTAATTTTTAAAATTTTTTGAAAATTCAGAGATTAAGAAATGTCTCTTTGAAAAAATCAATTTTTTTAGAAAATCATTAAATTATCTTTTTTCAAAATTTTCAGAATGTTGGTCGTTTTTGAAAAAAATTGATCTTTTTTAAATGATATATCTCAGCGTTCGAATTTCCATGGAATTATCGCGTGAAATTGGTTTTATATCTCTTGACGTAAAATTTTGTTTCGACCCTTAAAATTTTAGTTAACCTTTCATCAGTTAAGCTGATGAAAATGTTCGCTAACATTTCAAAATGACCTCACAAGTGTTTAAAGCCAAACAATGACTGTTCTAAATCATTTTAAATAAACTTCATATAGTTTTTTAAATTATTGCACTGCACAACCAGATGTCTGTATTAGTTATGCAATGAAAACAATCCAGCAATTACCTCGAAGACTTTTAGAGCACCTGTTAATACGCCTATAATACAGCTTCGTAGCCGAATTTCAAAGCTTTCGAAGGTCACGTAGTTCTGCTAATTTTTGTTTTTTTAAGTTAATTTCACTTGTTTTAGGGATTTTTCATTTTAAAAATTTAATCAATGAGCTTTTTTCAGTGACCATATTCTTTTGAATATGGGCTTGGTAAAAACTCTCTGACCATCTAGTCTTTTCAAAGATACGTACCGTATTTTCTCTAACTATAGGCCCGGGTCTATAATTAGAGTTGGGCCATTTGTTCAAACTTCAAGTGGTCTGAAAATTCTGTTTTCATTAACTTTTTAAGCTCTGTAAAAAATGCCTGTAAGATTTTTAAAATTCCTCACAGGCACTTTTTACATAGCTTTAAAAGTTAATGAAAATAGAAATTTCAGACCACTTGAAATAAGGGGGTCTATAATTGGAGACGAGTCTATAATTAGAGAAAATACGGTAGCTAACTGTCTTGCTGAATTTAGTCTAATAACACTTTTTGCAGGACAACCTGGACAAAATGTTTGACGTTTTGCTGCCTCGCTTCTCAGAAATGCAAGAGCCTTTCACCTCGATCTTTCAACTGCCAAGAATGCGTGTTCCAGCGAAGGTCATCGGTAATAAAGCCATCCATTGGAATCAATACGATATAGCAGTGCTTGAACTCAATGGTAATTTTGTTGTGTTCCGGACGAGTGCGAATAAGGTTTTTGGTGTTTCAAAGTGTATCTTTTTAGGCAATCCTTTTCCGTCTCTAGAACCCTTGGATATTCGTCGTCGTGAAATGCTCAAACAAATAGTAGAAAGGCAGAAAAGTGGGCTCAAATAATTGGCTGTGTATTGTAATAGAAGAAAATCAATTTTTAGTATATTGTTTGTTGTAAAATGAAAAATCATTCACTAAGTCTTGAAATTTTCTGTTCGATAATTAGATGGCATTATTGTATGGTTAGTACTTGACAATATGCAGCTATGCATACCCTAATTGAAAGTGATACAATAATCTGTAATAAGATTAATATTTAGTCATTTTTCTTTGCTGCTTTGCTCAAATACTGGTTATAATGATCTTTTTTGCTTTTTTCTGGTTTTAGGTAAACTAGGGTCCAAAACTATACGGATAAAGTCTAACCAAGATATGAACCAACCCTTGGATACCAGCTGGAGGTGCCATTGTGTCAAGGATGCCGTTATATTTAGGGTTGGCAAGGGTAGTGCTAAAAGGACTGATCGATGAAGTGATGGGTTTCGTTAGCATTTTTCAACAGTTTGTAAAATCTTCCTTTTTCGCGTTTCAGAAATTTTTTTCAAACTATTTTGTAGATTTTGTCTTTCTGTCTACAACGGTTCAAAAAAAATTTCTGAAACGCGAAAAAGAAAGATTTTACAAACTGTTGAAAAATGCTAACGAAAGCCATCACTTCATCGATCAGTCGTTTTAGCACTACCCTTGCCAACCCTAGTTATATTAATCGTAGGTTAATCCAAACGCTATATTACATAAAAAGATCTATCACTGACATAAGTTGAAAACAGAGCAAAAAAAGTTAAAATCAAAAACAATAAGAAAGCTTATTTTTAAAAATGCTCTAAAATTTAAATTCAATTCCGCATAGATACCGTTGGTTTGCTAAAAACCTGAAATATGCTACGAAAAAACGGAAATGTGGCACAAAAATTTTGAAAGTTTAATATGTTATTGTTTTGATTTATATTTTCAGTTTTTTATGATCCTTTAGCTTAGAATTATAGCTTTCTAACAACTATTTAACTGAACAACTGATGTTCAAGAAGTTGAAGGAAAAGAACTTGAAATATAGAAATCCTTTCGAAAATCTGGTCTATTTAAGATAATACGAAATTTTAGAGAAAATGTCAATTTGTTTTTGTGGAATATTTCAGGTTTACGGCAAATAAAATCCGTCAGAGCCAATTCGTTCGCGGAACTTTTGCTTAACTTTGAATTTTTTTTCAAGAAACTATAAGTGCCGTTGAATCGGAGTATTTTTTAATTTTTTTTAAGTTTTTAATTTTTTTTAATTGAAATCGGAAGCACCGAGAAGATCGAAAAAATTTCAGATCTGTCCACAAGCATTGGAACTGAGGAGGCTACTAAACAAGAACCAAGATGTTGTCAGTATATTATCTCTCAGTTCGCCTTCCACCCAGACTTCTGAAAAGAAAATCAAGGTCACAATTTCTGTATTCTCGTGTCTTCATATCATAGAGTTTCCGGGTTTCAGAGCGCTGGGGATAACTTGTCGGTGAGCATGCTGACTGAGCTTGCTTAACGTCATTCATTGCAAAATCGTTGGGCTTTCTGTACAGTAGACGCTCGAAATACCGACGCTCGATATAACGTCCCGAAAAATCTTATTTTGGCCAGACTACAATGTATTCTCCATAAAACGACGCTCGATATAACGTCCGCTCGTTATAACGTCTTATTTTAGCCGATTTAAGCCATTAGGTTTAGAAAAGTGGCTTCCATGGCGCAGTGCGTAAGTGCTCGCGTTTTCGGCCCAAAATGGTGTTTTTTTTGGTGTTGCAGGTTCAATCCCACGTAGGGGCGCACGGTTTTTTTTGGCTTATTTGGCCAGTTTAGTGGTAATTTTGGGTCGCCGATTCTGAATCTTGCGTTAAAAAAGTCTTATTACCTCTAAACTGGCCGAACAAGTCGAAAAAATAGTGTGCCACTACGTGGGTTTGAACCTGCAACACCAAAAAAAACACCATTTTGGGCAAAAAACGCGAGCACTCACGCACTGTACCATGGAAGCCACCATTTAAAACCTAAATGGCTTCCCCCCCCCCCCCCCTCAAGCTCGAATACCACTGGGTGCACACGAATTTTTTTTACTTCAATTCTTAGAGTTTACCTTTTGCTAATAAAGTTTTCAGATACCTAATAGCCTGAATATCATTTAGAAAGCATACTTGTAAATAAAAGTTGGTAAAAACGGATGTGCACCCAGTGTTATTCGAACCTGTGATGTAGGCAATGCGTGTATAAAGCCTTCATTTCAATTCAAGAATGCCTTGTTCCTCCTGTGATTTTTCAATATTTACGACCCTTTTTAGCGCAATTTCGGCCTATGAGCCCGAGATCTCGACAGATTTGATTCAAAGTCGCATAGTGGCTATCAAATAAGACCAAATTCTGATTTGCGAGTGAAAAACAAGTTCGTGAGGTTCCCTTGTTAGTAAAAATTTTACATATTTTCGGACAATTATTTAATCTTTTCGCTTCTGAGAAGTCTCCGCTTTTTGCTGAAATCTCTTCACTTTTCTGAATTTCGTCTTAAAAAGCTGAAATGTCTGTGCTTTTTCTTTTCGAAAAGTCACTTTATTCGCTGAAATTCGTTCCTGTTCCTGATCTGATCAAAATAATTATTATGAGCTTACGTATTGCCATTTCGAGTGTATCAGACAGAAATGCTCACCACTTACCTACTTTGATGGATATCTCAGCTCAAACAACTTATTTCGATCAGATCTTGACTGATTCGGAAAGAAAAAGCAATTTCAGTAAATAAAGTCTCTTTCGAAAAAGCAAAAGCACAGACATTTAAGCTTTTAACACGAAAATTAAGAAAAGCGGAGATATTTCAGCCAAAAGCAGAGACTTTTCAACTAGAAGCGGTGAGATTTCATATTTATCTCTTATTTTTCACGTAGGTGCTTATTCCTACTTATTTTCCGAAACGTGGATTTTGATATGAATCCGAATCCGCCTTTTTACAATTTCATCACATTGCGAACTTTTTTCACAGTTTATTTTGCATACCTTTCGAGAAATAATGATTTTTGAAAAATGTGCTGGTTGCAATTAGTCATTCGGGCTTTCTCTGAATGTTTTTTCATTCTCAACTATTTTCATGAAAGCTTTTATTATACTAGCTTTTTTTCACATAAAATATATACTATCGATTGTGTACAACATTATTTGTTTAAGTTAAGTATCGAACTTTATTTATTTGTGTCTGTAATATTGTCTGAAAACCTTAAATTTATTATTAATTTTTTAGCTAGTTTATCGTTATATATTCTTTTTCATTTTTTTTCACTGAGCTGAAAAGAGCACGATTTTCGCATGAAACTAGGCCAAAATAACTGCGTGCAAAATATTGTAGCTATTTGAAATTTTTAATATTTTTTACAATTTCACATTTCTGTGATTTTATTTTATGAAAAAAAGTTTTTCGTTATTTTTTATCTATTTTTTTTTTAATTATTGTTTTGTAATATCTCACGAGCAGAAACACCCAGCACTTATTTTTTCATGCACTATTGTAAGATAATTTTTGTTTATTATAAATATATTTTTGTATTTTTTTTAAATTAATTATTGGGCAGTTGTCCCGACTCTTTGACGTGTGGCTTTTTACAAAAATATTACGTATTTATATATTTGAACGACCACTAACTGTTGACGTTCTATGATGTTACTTTAATTTTTTAATTACAAAAGTAAGATTGAAAGCCTGAGAACTATGATTAAAAATTATTGAAAATGTACATTTGCATTATTTTTTAACTTTATTTTCACAATGAAATTATGGCTTAAGTTAAATAAAAAGAAAATTTCAATTTTTCTATCTTGAATAGATTTTTGTAATACGTTAATAGAATAAAATTTTTCAGATTAAAAAATAGGAATGGTCTCAGCATGTTTATTATTGTTTTTTTGTTAATAAAATATCTACTATACCACTTTTCGACAAAAATATAGTTATCTGTGATTTTCTAGTTTTGAATTTTATCTGAGAAAGTTATGGCTCGCTAGGGCTTGCTACGATGTGGTTTTTTGGCAAGACTATAGTATAGTGGGGGTGTCTGAATTGACCCACAAATATTATATTTTTCCACCGTTTCATAATTTTAAACGTTCTTCAAATAGGCTTTCAGGATTAAAAAGATAAATTTAAAAAAAATTCTGACCAAAATTTTGACTTTTTGCTCTAAAATACTAAGGTAGAGCATCTTTTTTATAGTATTCTACCTTTTTGTCAAAAAGTCTACACAGCGTAATTTCTCTATCAATCCCACTCTCTAATTTCGCGAACATTTCGTGAATCAGTTTTTGTGTTTCTTAAAGGGGCATACCCACGCTAATAAGAGGTGGTGCCCTGGAATTCAAAATTTTTTCCTAATTATTGAAGTTCTGTACTGATTTTTTAACTTGGTTTCTACCAAAACAAGGCCTATAATTTCATTTTAGGTATGGTTTTGTTAGAAACCAAGTTGAAAATACGTACAGAAGTTCAATGATTAGTAAAAAAATTTGAATTCCGGGCACCACCTCTTATTAGCGTGGGCATGCCCCTTTAATGGACAAAGCTTTTTTTGGTGTAAAAAGATTTTTTTGGGGCAAATTAGATTTTTTGGCGCAAATTTTTTTTTTGAATGACTATATTTACAATGTCTAATCTTTTCGCTAAATTGATAGCACAATTATGTAGCCCTACTCTTATAGTTTTTAACGAGGTATTGTTTAACACTTTAGTTTTTGATAATAAAGCACAAGAAATTTGTAGTATGAATCACTTGCTTGTTACTTTAACTTTTTTGTGCTTGATTTTTAAAAAATCATGTGATAAACGATTCCTCGTTGTTAACTACAAGAGTAGGGCTACATGATCGTGCTATAAATTTAGGGAAAAAAATCAGACATTGTAATAAAATCATGAAAAATAAAAATTTACACCGAAAAAAGCAAATTCGCCACAAAAAAATATCTTTTGCTCCAAAAAAGCTTTGACCTTTTTCAGTCAGCACGAGCTCTCCTGATTCCATCTTTTGAATTTTGGTTTTGTACCTAAAATCTGTGGTACAAACTATGGTCAAATAATTTTATAATTTTTATTTTTCATTTTTAAAATAAATTATTGGACCATTTCACAAAGGATATTACATAATTATCTTTTTATTTTTTCAATTTGAAAATGAAGATTTGCATGAATTTTTGAACTGTATTTCTACAATTTTCTATACCGAAGTTAAATGTAATTAAAGTTATATATTTTTATTTTACATTTTTCATTTTACATAGATCTTTTTATTCGTTAATCGAATTGGTTATCTCAAATATATAAAAGAAGAAATTTATTACAATCATGTTTGTTATATTTTTAGAAAAATGGACGCTACTTGCATATAACCCCCCCCCCCCAAATCAACTTTATTTAAGAGTGTTTTAAAACACCCTATATCGACTCAAAATCGCCTCAGGAGTTCAAAAAAGACAATATTTTTGAATTCTGATCGATAAAAAATTGAGTTTTGGACACTTTAAATTTTGACTTTTTACCTGCTTTATAATGTTTGGTCACTGGAGCTGGGCAAAAATAGTCTCTAAATGCATTTTTGATCAGAAGTCTTGCTCGGAATTATGTCTAAGGTAAGTGAGTGCGTGCATCTCTAACCAATTAAGTTCCCTGCGCCCCTTCGAAGGCGCACGGGCTTGGTTGCTTGGGGTTGAGATGCGCACACCCACATACCTTAGACGCAAATCACTCGTAAGTGATTTGCATAAAAATGTATGCAGAGGCCATTTTAGGTCGATATAGTGTGTTTGGAAACATTTTAAAAAAGTTTATTTGGGGGGGGGGGGTTGCGGTATATGCAAGTAGCGCCGAAAAATGTCTACTATACCGCCTTTTAACACAAATATATTCATCTGTAGTTTTCTACTTTTTAATAACAAAAAACTTTATTTAAAAAAGTTTTGTCTCGCTTACCTTTTTGGTGGATGTTTGGGTTGGAGACCAATTTTCTGCCACTTTCTGTTATCTTATGTCGGATATCTTCCTGGAACCCTCAAGCTCAATATCTTAGCTCTCTTCTTTTATAAACAAAATTAATGAAATTGGACTTCCTTCAATTTTTTTTGTCATCCAAATAAGAGATGGCTTGCACATAGAACCTTTTCTGAACCCAGCAGTTTGTATTCAAACCACTAGGATAGCGCCGAACCACCATGACGGGGTATGATCCACGTGGATACCCCCTAACCACCAGGGCGGGGCCAAAACCACCAGGATGGGTCTCGAACCACCGAGATATCGCCACATCCACCAGGACGGAGCCCATACCATCAGGATAGGGCCTGAACCACCTGGAAAGTACTTGAATTACCAGGATAGCACCCGTGAAGGAGGAAGGAAAGTTTATATGCAAGAGGGATGCCCAGGAAGAGGTTTGCCAGGAGGAGAAGGGGTAGGAAGAGGTAATCAGGAATGTTTGTGATGGATTAACACATTCCCCTCATGAAATTTTGAAATACAAGAGAGGCGCCGACAGGCACATGTGGTCCCTAGTCTACCATATTTTCTCTATTTATCTACTACCCTCTAAAGGCAAATTTTATAGGCAGAAAATATTTATTTGAGAGCAGTCTTACCAATAATCAAAAAACCTACTATAATCATGTTCAGAGTGGTTATTTTTAAATTTATTGTTGAATTGATTACCGTATTTTCTCTAATAACTCACTCTGCTTAGATATAATAAAAGCTATAAAAGCTATTAGATATAATAAAAGCGGCGCCGAAAAAAATATGCCCTGCTACCCCTGTTGATTTTTTTTCGCGAATTTTTTTTTCTTCTGGTAGTCTCAAAACCCATTTATTTGCAAATATTTTGCCTTGCGTGATTTAATTGAAACCGGTTTTGTTTATAAACCTATAACTACACTAATCATTTTCAATAAAAAAATGCACTGTTTTTGGTCATGCTGCAACCAACACACGGCCGACATGACAGTCTATTTACTTCAGGGTAGTTTCGTGAATATGTATTTCTAACACAAAAAGTACATTTTGGTAATTTTGAGACAATTAAAGTTAAAATATTTTTGGGGAAAATCAGCTTGGGGGACCAAGGCAAAATTTGAATATTTACAAAAAACACAAGAGGGGTACCAAGGCATATTTTTTGAACACATATAGAGCCATAAAAGCTATAATTTTATACAACATGGATTTAAGTACTGATAGAAATTTTTTCACCAAGCATGTTTATTATCGTTTTTCATTACAAAACAATATCTAATAAACCTTTTTTTTACGAAAATATGGTTATCTGTAGTTTTCTAATTTTCAATATCAAAAAAAATTTCTGTAAAGCTTTTAACTCGCATACGCGCCAGGCGTTACAGTGGGCGCCAGTCTTTGAAAAGGAATGGCCGGGCGTTGAAAATTCGCGCGGGTGCTGGCGCTTTTTTTTTGTAAATATTCGGCGCTGGGCGCCATGGCGGGAAACTTGGCGCTGTGGCGAAAAAAACGAAAAAACTATCTACCGAAAAATGCGAAATAAGTAATAAACACAATTTAGAAAAAACTAGAAGAGATCTTTTTAATAAGAAAATATAATGAAACACGGAAAAAGGGGTTGCTGGCGCCTGACTAATCAATTTTCAAAAAATCTCTTGGCGCCTCAATTTCTCCAAAATTTTCAGGATGCAACCCGGCGCCGGCGTCCGTCTAAGTATGCACGTAGGTACTGACTCCTACTTATTTACTGGAACTTGGATTTTCATATGAATTTGAATAGCCGCCTTATTTACAATCTCTTCATAGCATTGAGTAATCCATGTAAATTAGATACAGCAAATTATAGCTATTTCATTTTTTTCATTTTTTTCAATGTTACATTTTTTGTTGTTTAAGTTAGTGAAATATTTTTTGCTGTGTAATTTTTTTTTCAGTTTCTTCAAACTTCTGTCAATTTTTTTTATTTATCATTTTGTAATATCTCACTGATCAAAACACCTAGCAGTTATTTACTTCTTTATTCACTATCGTCTAATAATTTAATATTTTTCTTTATATAGTATTTGGGTCGGGTGGATGGTTTACACTCTTTATGGCGGCAATTGGGAGTGGCCCAAATATTTTTTTGAGAACAGTCTCTATCGTATTACAAATGGCACAAATGTACCCTGCACATTACCTGATAGACAACTTTACACCTGTTTACAGCTTGAATCGATTAACAAAAGTAGAATAAGACAAGGAGTTAATTGAGCTGTAAAAAATCTCAATTCGATGGCTACATATTAAATTTTTTTGGTAAAAACTTTTCAAAAAATAGGTGTTTGAATTGATAAAATAAGTGCTGCATTTTATTATTTTTGACTAAGATTCGACAAAATTCTGGAAAAGTTAACTAGGCGGTGAATTTCATAATTATATATAAGAACGCTTCTCATAAGATACGCTTCACGGAATATTTGGCTAAATACGCTCTTCATAAGATAATTTCAGTAGTACCTAGGCCAAGTTTTTACCGATCAAAGGATGCCGCCTTTGTGCCCCATACCTATGGGGCACTTTCAAAGATACGCCCATAGGTATAGGAGGGTATACTTGGTATACAATGATATTCTGAATTAGGTACAGCTGTTGTTGACCTATATTTCGAAATAGTGCCTCATAGGTATGGGTCGAAAAGGGGCGGAGCTTAACACCCTTCCATACCTATTGGCTTCTTTTTGAAAGTGCCCCATAGGTATGGAGCACAAAGGCGGCATCCTTTTTATCGGTAATAACTTGGCCCAGGTACTACTACCTTCCAAGTCGGTCCCCTAGGGGTACCGTTCCCTCTAATATCTCACCCTGCTTTTATAAGGCATGCATCCATAAGGCATACAGACTCGCATACGCACCAGGCATAACCCCGGGCGCCAGTCTTTGAAAAAGAATGGCCAAGCGTCGAAAATTTTATGATGTATTTTATGATGTAACTTTCAAATTCAAAAGTCTGAAGACATGTTTAACAAATTTAAAATGTAGATTTACATTATTTTTTAATTTCATTTTTACAATTTATTATACCCTAAGTTAGATATAAGAAAAGCTATTTTTTTTATCTTGCATAGATTTTCCGTAATACGTACCAATACAATAAAATTACCTGAGACATGTTATTATTGGTTTTCATAAAAGAAAAATATCTAGTAAACCTGATCACCTATATGAATATTCGTGTTCACATACCCTTCTATTTAATGGTGTGGGAGATGGCGGTTGTTAAGTGGTTGGTTTGGGGTGGAAACTCAAGTTTTTGGTAAAATCACGAGTAACGTGATCCAGGACTCTGCTTGGATGTTTAAAACAAGTTGATTAGGCCGAAAGTAATTTGGTCATGCAACTCACGCTTTGTACTTTAATCAAAAACTGTAATAACCCTCTTGAAAACGGCCCAAATCCTTTTATATAGCATTAATTTTTGTTTTATCATTTGTATTTTGTTTTTATCTATATTTATAAAATCCTGATCATAATTCAAAATAATGAATAATTGAAAATATATAATTATTTGAAATGAGTTTAACGAGCTCACTTAAATGTTTTTTTGAATACCTTTTCTATTGTATCCTTGCAAATATAAACTAATTGAATTTTTACAACAAATATTATCTGATGTTTAATCAATCAAATGGATGAAACGTGTACGACTTTCATGTTTCTAATTTTAAATTTCATAATGTTCATATTTTTGGTTATATAGGTCTATTATTTTTAATTAAAAAAATTCTGTCTTTATGTTAATCAACATCATGTTTTCTTGGTATTAATTTTTTTCAGTATTCAATTATTTTTTTTTCAAATTTACTATTTGGATCGGTTTTTTTCTTATATCTTTTTTTATCAATTTTTTTTCAGAAAAATGTATTATTTAAAAAAAAATTATGAGTTTTTAAGATTTTCGATCTTGTATACAAAATTTTATATAATCTTATATATTGTCTGAAAACAATAATTTATGACCAGAAATTATAGTTAAAAAAACCTTACTGTGAGATAACCTGCATGATTTACTTTAATGTATCCTGTTTATCATATTTTATATGCTTGTTTGATTATCTGTGACAGGTAATATTTGGATCAATCTACGACATTGATCTTTACCTCAAGACTGAAACATTTTCTATGTAGCTCTTTGCACGGTCGATTTTATTACTCCGCCAAGATATACCTGATGGTAAATCTTTTGTTGTGTCGGAATAAAAAAGCAGTTTTTGTTACGTTATTATCGATAGCTTCTTATATGTGATTGTTTTACAATCCCGCACGTCGAAATCGCTTTCCAACTACCATTTGTCAGTTGATTACAGATGTTTTACACAATGAGTCGCCTTTACAAATAGCTTTATAGACACACTTAAAAAACATAGTTCATAATCAACCCACCGAGCTTAAAACGACTAAGTGCGTTTTTAAAGGGTCATTGCCGTCTACGACAACAGCTGTTCCCCGCCAATTAATTTTTTTTCTTAATCGTTGGATTCACATACGAATTTTCCAACTCGGTTTCTGACAGAATTATACCTAAAATTAAATTCTAGACCTTGTTTGTTAGTTATCAAGCTGAAAAATCCGTACAGAAGTTCAATGATTAGGCGCCAAAAATTTGAACTGGCGTAAGACAATTCAAAACAGGTGTCAATGCCCCTTCAAATAAAGCACTTTAAAAATAATGTCTCAAAAAGCGATTTTATATAGCTAGTAAAAATAGGAAAAATTATTTGAAAACCTAAAAATCAAGTATATTGCCAAATTGATATTGCATAAGTGAAACACTGCCAATAACTCCTAGGGGTAACAAAATTTTCATAGCCTTTTTTAGCCATTCTTCACTTTTCCTAGGTGTTTTACAAAACTGGCTCGTACACCATGCAAAATTGTCCTAGTCCAGTACATGTTTTTTAAATTTTTTAAACTTTTATATTATTTTAATTGAGCTCATAGCTGAAAATATTTCAAAGTTTTGTATTCGGCAAGTCAAACATATTTTATGTGCATAAAGCTTTGCATAAAAGCTTTTTACTTTTAAATACCAAATTACATTACGTTGCACATTTATATGTCTGACTAATTAAAATTTATTTTTTAAGAGTGCAGCAATGCTCAATTTATGAAAACAAATTATTATTCTGAAATATGGGCGGATTTTGGTATGTTATTTAACCTAATGAATTACTTTAATATTGTCTCAAAACTAGAATTTTCGAAATTATTGTTCCACTATTTTTAGATCTGGTCGACTTTTAAAGGATGACGAGGGGGATTTGGCAAATTCAAATGCGCACGGGACACTTTTTTACTTCGAAAATACTTTTTGAATTATGCGTTGTTAGTATAAAATAGTATAAAAATAAAAAAGGAATTTATATAACTGGCATTGGTGGTTCAGTGGTATAGTGGCGTTGTGTGGTGATTGTCGATCTCAGGTTCGATTCGTCTGTCTGTCATGTTATTTTTGATCATTTATGTTAGAGTGGTACAGTCCACTCTCGATAATCCGTCCCTTGGGACCGGCCGTGGGGTGACGGATAATCAAGAGTGACGGATTAGCCTAATTTATTTAAGGCAAAACCAAACAAAGTGTCACGAAGGTGACGGATTAGCGAGTGACGGATTATCGAGAGTTGACTGTATTTAAATTTGTCCGTAGAATACTGAAATTGGCCGTAGATTTTAAATTTTGGCCGTAGATTTTTTTTCACTTCTTCCTACATTTTGTAATAATTTTTTCACAATTTTTTACCATTATATAGCTTTAAATCTTATCTTTCTTATGAGCTATCAAACTTTGCTAAGTGTGGTCAGAAAGTTAGATATTTAAAAGTTAAAAAAAAACAATTTTTTTTAAAAAGCAATTTTTTCAGGAAATTTAATATTTTCGTCGTATTTCATTATTTATCAACTTTCAGTAACAGCGAGTTATTCCCTTTCTCATGATTTATATTATTTTATCCAATATTTTAATTTAAATTTAACCGAAAGAGTGAGGGAGACATTTACAACGTTTGGACATTTTATCCTATTTTTAAGAATTCTATTTGCTCTCTGAATTACTCAATTAATTAGTTACTGAATTTGGGTGCAAGGGGCTTTTTCGGTTAGAGATCCCACTTACATAAGACACAAATCTTTTGATCGAAAATTCAGAGGGTCTTTTTGCCCAGTTTCAGTGGTAAGAGCTAGAGTTGGCTCGGAATCGATATTTGGGCAAAAACCGAAATTATAGATATATGAAAACCGGAACCGAAGTTTGATTTTTGTACAAACCGGAATCGGAACTGGAATTTCTTTTTTGCTGAAACCAAAACCAAAGTCGAAAAAAGAAGTTTTCGAAATTCTATTTGCTCTATTTGCTCTCCGTACTGTTTCTTAGCTAATCATGATAGACTTCGTCTTGGAATTGATATTTGGACCGAAACCGGAATTTTAGTTTTGTGAAAATCGGAACCGGAACCGGAATTACATATATTTTTGCGACCGGAACTTGAACCGGAATTCCGGACCAACTCTAGTGAGAACAAGAAAAAAAATCAGTAATGGCCTAAATTATACATGGGATTTGCCCTGGTCCCCCAAGGCAAAAAGTCAAATTTTGGTCAAAAAGTTTTTGTTCGAGTTTTTTACACGTTTAACGTGCTAATACACTCGAAAAAGTGATCATAAAGGGTTATTTGGAAGGCATACATATATATTGCTGCCCAAAACTATTTCTTTATCAAAAAATTGAACTATTTATCAAAAATTTAATTTCCGACAAAAATTATTTTCAAAACATTGTAACTTATTGTACAGTAGCAAGCGAAAAGATCGAACACCTATAAATTTCTGCTAATCGGATTTCGAAAAAATAAGCAGCTTTTAAAAAAACTTTGCGCGTGAAAATTCCTCTTTTATTAAATTTTATATTAGATTTTTCTCGATTCAGTAGTTTGGCCATGAAAAATGACATTTTTTTGACGAGAACTTATTTTTTGAGACCAGCGAAAAAATCAAACTTTTTTTGTACGTCTCAGGGGCTATTTGTAATGCTTTATGTAATTCTTCTTTTTCCGTTCTGACGTACTGTTTCTTAGCTATAATTTGGTAGGTCTAAAATTTATTAGTGTCGATTCATAGTCAAATCTAAAAAAATGGTTATTTAAGAGAGGTAGAGAGCAGAGAAAAAAGAAACAGACCCGGTAGCTCAAATGGTTGGTGCGCCGACTTGCAAGAACGATATCGTGGGATCGCACTTTTATTAAGCCTGTACAAAAGCCGTAAGCGGCCAGAGGTATCAGTGAGTGGTTGGCAGTCTTATATCGGCTAATTAGTCCAGCTCCTTTGGTGTTGGGATTAGATGTCTGACCTGCCCCTGCCCTCTTTTCGCTGATCACTGGCAGTGGACATGTTTCCCCCGGTAGAATGCTAATTAAAAGGCTGGCCACAAAGGGAAATGCAGAGAGCACAGTTGGCCGGTATTTTTTCTGGAACTATGACATAAAATAACAGTTTAAATTGCAAATAAAAAATTTCAAACGAACATTTTTGGAGTGAAAAAGTACGTCTGTTATTTTGAGTTTCGGAAATGAAGATGCGCTCGAAAACCATCTTTTCACGAGTTGTGTACGAAGCTAAAAGTAAGAGATGTTCGATCCATCATCTAATCTAAGTACCCGAAATCTGGCTATACATTTCAGAAAGCTATTCTACAAAACAAGTCATTGGTTGCTACCGAAATTTCATCGGCATCAGCCTTTACAAATCAATCAAACTGTACATATAGATCATGCGATAAATCAGCTTGGCATTATCCACTGTGCTGTAAATTTTGAAATTTTAGCACCGGCATAGCATCGGGCACCGGCCTGGAAAATTTTGGCACCGGGCACCGCACAGGGCACCTACCCCGGAATTTCGGCACCGGGCATCGCTACGGGCACCGAGCTTCGAAATTTCGGCAACGGGCAACACCCCGAGCACAGGCGGTGCGGCCGGTGCCGGTGTCGCACCGGACATTTTTTTATATACGTTGAAAAAATTACCAATTTAATTTTAAATTTTTCCCGAAAAATTGCAAATATGATTTTTCATATTTTGAAGTTTTAATGGAAGTATGAAGTAACTGCTTGAATACCCTTTCCCGAGTACCGCTGATTTGCAAGCAGGATACTTTCAAAAAAAATTCTTCACGATTGCATTATGGAGCCGGATTACATTCAAGTTTATTTTTGCATACTTTTCAAAATAATTTTAAAATAATTTATCAGACGTTTATCTTTCAATCAGTCTCTAACGCACACCGTAAGTCTTTTCAACTTGTTTTTTTTATTTTTAAGCTACTTTTAAAAACATTCATCAGATGACTAGCTTGACTAGCTCGTTTACCTATAACATACAAAACTTTCAATTGTTCACAATTTTTTGTAAAATGAGAATTGAATTTTTTATTGTCTATGGAATATTGTCAGAAAATTTGTAATATTTGACTAATTTAATAATATATTGTATTTTTATAATAATTATTTCAGAATTATAAATTAAAAAATATTTATTTTGAAACTTTGTGAGAAAAGGAACACAAAAAAATCATGTATTCGTGTCATGGTTAACTTTTTCATGCTTTGTTTATCTTTTTCTAGACACCATATAAAATTAAAAATAAATTTATGTCGATTTCTAGTTCATGAAAAGTTTGAAAAAAATAAAGTATTTCAAGATTCAAGAAAAATGCCAATAAGGTCGTAACAATGATAACATCAAGAACGAAGAAGGGATTTTCTCATATAAACTTTATTAGGATGGAATGAACTCTGCACTAAAATGCAAGAAAATTTGTTAAGTCAGAAATTTTTTCGTTCTGTAAGCCCATCCATTTGCAATTAAAATTTCGATATGAAATAAAGCACATTAAGAGCTCATTTATAAGCCATCTGCCGCAGTTACAGAAGGGTACTCACAAATTGAAACATCGCCTCGAGAAATACAGGGGCGAAAAGAGAAAAGGAAGCAGCTTAGACCGATTAGAAGACCACCGAGAATAAAAAATATAGCTACTTTTGTACAGTTTGGGACGCGAAAACTAAGTTAAATATTGTTAAATAGTTATGTTTTTAAGTAAAGTCAATGGTGCGAAAAGCAGTCTCGGATTTTTTTATTATCAATAAACAATCTTCCAAAATATCGTCAAAATTATATCGTCAGTGAAAATAATAGCTAAGAGATACGTAAAATATAAAAAATTTCAACTAAAGAGGCACGGATGTTATTTCTGCATGTTCAAATTCAAAAATATTTTACATTTTTATTTTTTTACGTTGTTTCAGTTATTTGTGTTGTATATAATAATCCTCATTAAACCCTTACTCGAAAAAATTTAATAAATTTCATATTATGTTAGCTTTACATCTTTTATGATGTAAGCACAAAACTTACAAATACTCTGTATAAATAATTTTTTTCAGTAAAGTAACAATCGAATTGACAAAAAACATCGAGCGGCTGTGTTCACTGCCAGTATACTAGCAAGTAACTCGGTTAAATATTGTTTTCACATTATAAGTTATTATTACGATAAAATTTTGACTAGTTTGTGCTTATAAAATTATCAATTAACACATAATTTTAGAATTATTGAAAAATCATGTTACCAGTGATCACCTAAAAATTTTAGAGTTGTTGAATAATCATGTGATAACCAAGTAAATATTAAGTTATAATAAAGCAATTACTAAATTGCAACTTGCATTATGATCTGTGTCTAGATCTGGAGTTATTTGAATAATCCTTACAGTTTTCTGCACTATCTCAGAAGTATTCAAAAACTCTTCAACCATGTTGAAGTAAATTTATGAAATATTTAGTGAATGTTCGAAAAATTAAGCTAAATATTTCAAATTATTTTATTATGTTCTTTACTAACTTATATTTTTTACGTTAGTGCTCAATATCATTTTATTCAAGTTTTGTTTGAATGTAATATGTCGTTCGACGCGAAATCTCAGGGCTTCCTAATTGTACTAAAAGATATCACCACTCAGCGTGAAAACGTTCAGAAAAATTGATTGAACAGCTGTGAAAAACAATTTTTATTTTGCGGCATAAAAAGCCGTCTACACAAAATTTTTGATTTCACCGCAAACTGGATTGCATATTTTGAAAGCCCCGTGATTTCTCTAGAATGCCGGTTTATCGGGTTGCCGGTTTGTCGAGGTTCGACTGTATTGTCGCTTTCTCTGCTCTTGCACAATTTGTTTTTTTTGTGATTTTTCTGACATTTTTCTTTCCGTTGCAGTCATTCTTGCATGACAGAAAATCAAGCCAAGTAACAGAGTATTACATAGAAAAAACGATAAAACGTTATTATGTGAATAGGTTCTGCCGGTCTTGGAATGTTTGATGCTAAGTATCTAGCATCACATATTAAAATTTGAAGCTGCAATTGAATTTAAGTGTTTTTTTTTGTTAGAAACCGAGCTTAGAAATGCTAAAATGTTTGTAAAACTAACAACTTGTTAGAAACTTGTTAGAGTGGTAAATTACTTCCAATTTATGATCGAAAAATAAGCGCCCCCTTCTAATTGCCGCCCCCTCCGATTGCCTCTGAAATGACTCACAAATATTATATTCTTTCACTGTTTTAGTATTTCGAACATTCTTCAAATATGCTTTCAGTACCGAAAAAAAATTGTTTTTGACCAAAAATTTTACTTTTTGCCTTGGGATATTGAGATAAAGCATTTTTTCAAGATATTCTGCCTTGTTTTGGTCATAGAGTATATATACGCATTTCACGATCAAGAGTGCTTCTCGGAATTATGTGTAAAGTTACGCTGCACACGACTCTGCCACCGCCTCCGACTACCTATGTGAACACGAGAGTCGGAGGCAAAGGCGCAGGTGTTCACATATTGTTACTCCACCTCCAACTGAGCTTCTGACTACTACTTCGCCTCCGACTATTTATGAGAACACTCGTGTTCACAAACATGGACTTTGACCGTGACTCCACCTCAGATTCCACCTTCGACTCTGCCTACGACTACCTATGTGAACACTCGTGTTCAGATACCCTCCTCCGACTACCCTCGATCAAACTTGCACGACTTACATGTTTTTAATTTTAAATTTTCATAATACTCATATTTTTGGTTATATAGGTCTATTATTTTTAATTAAAAAAATTCTGTCTTTAAGTTAATCAACAGCATGTTTTCTTAGTATTTATTTTTTTAACTATTTAATTATTATTTTTTTTTCAAATTTACTATTTGAATCGATTTTTTCTTATATATTGTTTATTTTGGCACTTATTTAGTAACCCCCCCCCATACTCGGATTTTTTGAATAGTGACCTAAAATCACTCGCCGAACTCATTTTTTGCACAACAAGGTACGAGAGGCATTTTTAAACACTTTCTAAATAAAAAAAATTGAACTTTATTTAAAAAAAATGGCACGTCAAAATTGCTTTTTTACCACTATTTGTCTTTTACTTACAAGTGTTTTACACAATGAGTCACCTTTACAAATAGCTTAAGAGACACACTTAAAAAACATGCTTTTTAATTAACTCACCGAACTCAAAACGTCTCAGTGCATTCTCAAGGAAAGCACCTTAAAAAATAATGACTATAATTATTTCTCTCTTTTCAAATGTCCGAAAAAAGCGATTTCATTTAGCTAGTAGAAATACGAAAAATTATTTAAAAAGCTAAACATCAAAATTATTGGCATATTGTATTTGTGTAACACTGCCATTTTCCTCTCAACGTGACAAATTTTTTTAGCCTTTTTTAGTCTTTCTCCACTTTCCAAGGTGTTTCACAAAACTGGCTTGTACACCATGAAAAAGCGTCCTAGTCGAGTACATGTTTCTTAAAATGTTTAAACTTTTTTATTATGCTAATTGAGCTCATAGCTGAAAATATTTAAAAGTTTTGTATTCAGCAACTTAAACTTTTTTATATACACAGAACTCGCAGCTTTCTAAAAAAGCTTTCTCCCGAGGTATAAAATTACATTACGTTGCACATTTATATGTCTGACTAATTAAAATTTATTTTTGAAGAGTAGAGCAATGCTCAATCTATGAAAAGAAATTATTATTATGAATTATGAGCCAATTCTGGCATGTTATTTCATCCAAACGACTTTCCAGGCGGAAGATGACTTACGAAAAAAAAATTTCGGCCAAAATTTGATTTTATACCTTGGATGACCAAGGCGAACCACGTGTTTGATTTTAGGTATTATTGATTTTTCACCTAGTTTTTATTACTGAATTGGGATAAAGAATAATAAAATGCTTTTTTGATTGAGAGTATTCTCCGATTAATCTCTAGGCTAAATGAGTGCGCGCATCTCTAACTTTCATGCCTGCTGCACCGTTGAAATTGACGCAGGCGACTGCGCACACTCACGCACACCCACATATCTCAGACACAAACCACTCTCAAGTAACTCTGAATGCATAAAACATGTATGCATAACAGAGTTTTTTGAAGGGCTCTCAGCTATTAACACGTCCAGCCTTGGTGCGACCGACAGTCAGGTTGGATAGAACTCGATAAGCTAAGCAACTTTTCCGAAGATTGGCCTTCAATTTGATTGTTTCAAGCGCAACCATGGATTAAAAAGTGAAAAAAAATGACTAAGAATGGTATTTATTTTTAGAACGCATTTTTGTGCCGTATTTTAAGATGACATAAATAAGTGTAATATACCGTCAGACAGCGCTTGAGCTGCGCTGTCCGAAGCTATATTTGGTTTCTGCTGGCGTCTGGAAAAATAGTACAAAAACGAGGTCTTTCGAAAAGAAATTGTGAATAAATGAAATAGTAAATTGTAAATTGGAAAATTACAACTGTTCCTAAAAACAGCTGCATAATTTTGCTGGTGACGAACAATTAAAATCGGTCTTCGCCATTTTGTAGAGCGCAAAAAACAAGGTCTAGGTGTGCCTTTGTTGTTTCGTACTTTTTTTAAAAATTGAAGAAAAGCACTGACTTTTAAAAAATGTCTTGACACGAAATGCAATTTTCTTGTGAAAATTGCAAAAATTGTCTTTCAATTATCTTTCACAAGAAAATGATTTAAAGTATTTCCTCTAATAGAACGCCCCCCCCCGCTCCTATAATAAGCTCTCCTCTAATATAAGCCCCACCTCTAGTGGGTATCCTAAAAATATCAGCGCCCTTTTATTATATAAACCCCAGTGTTGCGTCTTCGACGCATGTGATGTCTACGAACTTCTTCACTTCCCCAGTCTGGGGTTTGGTGGCTTATTGGCTAAGGCATTCCAGTGCAAAATTTAGGTTAAGGCGTTTTAGTGCAAAATTATTGAACTCGCCGAGTCGAAGGCGCGGCGAGTTTAAAAAATAAGAGCCCTCCTCTAATACAAGGCCACCGCCTCTAATATAAGCCCCCCCCCCGGAGGGCATCCATAAAATAGATGCCCCGGGGATTCTATTAGAGGAAATACGATAAGCTTAAAAACATTTCGAAAATTTCTCGCACAGCTTTTTTTCGCTCAAAAGTCAGTTCCAAAGTTCAGCCAACTTGGGAACCCTGGAACAAAGGCTGAATATGAAAAATTTTATTGCATTCTCTCCGTTCTCCTTTGTTCGTTGTGAGGTATTTAGTGTACCTTGAGTATAGGCAATAAAATAGCAATTTAGACAATAAAATATCAAAACCCGGCAGGCAAAGAACAAAACCCGGCAGGAAAAGTGCCATTTTCGGCAGAAAAAGCGCCATTTCAGGGTCGAAAAGTGTAACAACCTTTTAGGATCTTTTAATTATTTTATTCATTAATTAATGCAAATCAGCATGTACAGCTGCATGATTTTTCCAATTAATTATGACAAACAAAATCAGAGCCGATGTTAACTATAAGTTTACTATCATAATTCACAGGTTAACTAGTAATATTTTTGCAATTGCTTAAGTATTCAGCATTTTTCGCAAAATTTAGTACCAAAAATTAAAAGTATGAAGCAAATTATTTTTTTTATTTGCTTCATACTTTTAATTTTTTGTAATTCATTTTGCGAAGACATTTGATTAAACAATACCTTACTAGAAATTAAAAGAGTAGAGCTACATGATGGTGTTATCACTTTTTAGAAAAGACAAAAAATCAATAAAATCAGGCAAAATGGAAATTTTCCACAAAAAAGAGAAAATTTGCTACAAAAAAGTATTTTTGCTACAAAAACAATGATTAACCATTTTTAAAACTTCTACTATGTATATAAATCTCTACCGTACCGTGATGATCTGATAGCCTTTTTGAAATATAGTCATGGGGTTTTTAGTGGGGGACTTATAGGGCTCTCACAATGAGCGGGTGCAGGTCGGGGTCTATGTCATGTTCTCACAGTGAAAGGTGTAGGTGTGGTTGCGTATTCATATCGACTTTCGATTAAAAGCCTTATCAAACAATTAATGCATAAATAATCAGCAAAAAAATTCTACAGTCAACTCTCGATAATCCGTCACCCCTTGGGACCGGCCATGGGGTGACGCATAATCAAGAGTGACCGATTAGCCTAATTTATTTAAGGCAAAACCAAACAAAGTGTCACGAAGGTGACGGATTATCGAGAGTGACGGATTAGCGATTGACGGATTATCCGAGAGTTGACTGTATTTTTTACACTATTGAATTCAGGCGTTAAGTTGAGGACTGTGTACGACACGGACTAAGCACAAAGTACAATCACATCGTAAATGCATTCTGAGGTATAGTAAAAAATATATATATATTTTTTCAGTGTTTTATTCAATTGTTATTAACACTGACAGTTGAAGAAGTAAAATCATTATGTGAGTAAAACATGGAAAGGGAAATTTTTGGTTTCTATATTGCATAATAAATAACATTGGTAGACACAAGGCTTTGGAATTAGTTGAAACACTCTGTATGTTTATAACACTTTTTAAGTGTGGATTCGCTAATAATCTTTAGGAGCATTTTTGGCGAGCATTTTGATCACTTTAACTCGTCGAAAGTGTAATTGATAGATGAGACTTAGGAGACTAAGATTTTATTTGAAAGACCTTCAAATAAAATCTTAGCAGAGAACGTAAATGTTCTTTTCAAGAAAGTTTGTATTTTTTCGAGACCCCAAAGCTTTTTTATGGATGGTATTTTTTTCTCACCGCAAAACACTTGAAAATCACCGCAAATTATTTTTTTCTCACCGCAATTTGATCTTCCCGCAAAATACTTTTTCTCACCGCAAAATACTTTTTTCTCACCGCAAAAATACTTTTTTCCCCCCGCAAACCTAATTTCTGTCTAAGACCAACCAAATTTTGCATAATTTTGCAAGAATTTGAATTTTTCAGTCAGGAAACAACTTGGATCCCTCAGAATCCCACCCCAGAATGGCCAGAAGCCCCTGAAAGTTGGTTTTTTCGGGGTTTACTAAAGGGGGGTAAACTTTTTGCGAAAATTCGATTGAGCGGATCAGATTTCGGGTCCGATGGGCTTAATCGCTCAAAATTATAGGTTTATAGTGGTTTCGAGTGGTTCAGGGTGGAGTTGTGGGCGATTGAGCCGATCGGACCCGAAATCTGATCCGCTCAATCGAATTTTCGCAAAAAGTTCACCCCCCTTTTAGTAAACCCCGAAAAAACCAACTTTCAGGGGCTTCTGGTCATTCTGGGGTGGGATTCTGAGGGATCCAAGTTGTTTCCTGACTGAAAAATTCAAATTCTTGCAAAATTATGCAAAATTTGGTTGGTCTTAGACAGAAATTAGGTTTGCGGGGGGAAAAAAGTATTTTTGCGGTGAGAAAAAAGTATTTTGCGGTGAGAAAAAAGTATTTTGCGGTGAGAAAAAAGTATTTTGCGGGAAGATCAAATTGCGGTGAGAAAAAAATAATTTGCGGTGCATTTGCAGTGTATTTGCGGTGAGAAAAAAATATTATCCCTTTTTTTTTTTTCATCTTTCCCATACAAATCTTTTTTTCCGCTTTGAAATAGCAATAAGCAGCGGATAAATTGGTGAATTGTATTTTTTAGTCAAATCTCCTTTTTTAAATTTTTCACTTACATGCCAGTTTTATGAGGTTTTTTTCAGCAGCTGTTACATATTTTGCAATGTTATTGCAAAATTTAGGTCAACTATAACAGCTGTTAAGCATTGTATAATTTTGAAACAATATTTTGAAATACATAGATCATTCACATTACTTCTTGACTGTTATAGCGGTAAAGAAATCTAGGTCCTATTGCTATTCATTGGATGAAAATAAGGGGACAGAGAGAGAAGAAAAAGCACATATATACAAGCAGCAATGCGAAAATAGATATATAGGAAAAGCAGACGCTAATATGATAACCCATCCCGCTCCCTAAAAAGCTTCTTTGATATACACCACCACACCGAGATGCGCGCATCTCTGAGTCTCAAGCCCCCTGCGCCCCGCAGAGGGCTTGGGGATTGGAGTTGAGATGAGCACACTTACATACCTTGGACAAAATTCACTTGAAAGCGACTCTGGATGCATGAAAAAGCATGCATACCAGAGTTATTTATGCGATGGGCCTCAGTATCCAAGGGCTATATCAAAGTTATTAACAGGTCATTAACAAATATTCTTAAAATTATTTAATGATTATGTGATAATTAAGTAAATATTAAGTTATAATGAAGCAGTTATAAAAATTGCATCTTGCATTCTGTTCTATGTCTAAATCTAAAATTTTTTTAAATAATCATTAGAGTTTTGTACATTTCCTCAAAAGTATTCAAAGACTGGTGGACATGTGAAACAAAATTTATGGAATATTTAGTAAACGTTCGCAAAAATGAGTTGAAGAGTTCAAATTATTTTATTATATTTTTACCGACGTATATACTTATAATTAGGGTTGTTACACAGTTAACTCGATTTTTTCTAAAATTTTGACCTTATTTCTTGTTTTTATGCTACTTTTTTTTTTTAAATTTTGAGCACGTTACCCCACGTTCGAAAGCCTAGAATGTTGGCTATCCAATGGTATGAAAATTTTTTGGTATGGTTCACGAAATTGCATATATTTTATTACAAACACTTTCGAATTTTTTCGAATTATTTTAGAATTAAAAGTTCGAAAATAATTCGAAAAAATTCGAAAGTGTTTGTAATAAAATATATGCAATTTCATGAACCAAACCAAGAAATTTTTATGCCATTGGGTAGCCAACATTCTAGGCTTTCGAACGTGGGGTAACGTGCTCAAAATTTTAGAAAAAAAGTGGCATAAAAACAAGAAATGAGGTCAAAATTTTAGAAAAATCGAGTTAACTGTGTAACAACAATACTTATAACTCGTACTATTTACGTTTGAAACTCGTTTTCTGATTTTGAGTTTTTATCTAAACCTACCTATAAGAAATTGATAAAGATCCTATAAATAATCTATTTCTTTGATAAATGACCGGAAACCTTGAAAATTGAAAAAAAAGTTGACTTTAGTCATTTTTGCAATCATAGTATAGAGTTTGAAATTCTATGCTGTGACTAATGAAAAATGACGAATAATTTGAAATCACCAGCCTAAAATATTTTTTATCATGTTTTATGAAACTAAATTAAATAACTTTTTGTGAAAATATTATTTATTTATCGAATGTAGTACATAAGCCAAGTTTTCGCACTTCAAAGGATGCCGCCTTTATTAGGGTTGAGTGATGGGTAATTACCCGGGTAATTCTCCGGGTAATTACCCGGGTAATTACCCGGAGAAATACTAAGTATTTCTCCGTAGAGAAAAATCGGAGAAATACTATTTTTTAGTATTTATTGCTCGGGAGGCAATATTTACTTCCTAATTATGCAGGAATCACTTCCCGCTTGAGCCATGCTTTTCCTTTACACTACTGGTCTCCTTTTAAACGTCGAAGGTTCGACTCCCAGCTGATACATTTTTTCATTATTTTATTTTTCTGCTATATCTTCTTCATTTTTACGCTGATATATTTTGAATATTTTTATTTTACAAGTATACCGTATTTCCTCTAAAAAGGCGGCCGGCCGCCTTATTTTTCAAACCCCAAAAATCTGAAAATTGTCAATCAAAAATGCCCTTAACTCTGAAATTTTAGTCAAAAAAAATGAGGGGGGCCGCCTTATTAGAGGAAATACGGTAATTGCTTTCTTCATAGACAATTTAATGGCAATTATGGTCGACAATATCACAAACGCCACTAACCATTCACTTTTTTATCTTTTTTTTCAACCATTCACTTTTTTATCACTTTTTTCACCATTCACTTAATCCACCTACCCTACTCAGCCAGAATTTTTTGGTTTAGGTATCATCCAGATGGTCTAGGTATCATCTAGGTGTTTTAATTAATATCCAGATGGTTCGGGTACTATCCAGGGGGTTTGGGTACCATCCAGGTGGTTGGGTAATATCCAGGTGTTTTGAGTGATATCCAGATGGTTTGGGTACCATCCATGTGATTTGGGTACCATCCAGGTGGTTTGGGTAATATCCAGGTGTTTTGAGTGATATCCAGATGGTTTGGGTACCATCCATGTGATTTGGGTACCATCCAGGTGGTTTGGGTAATATCCAGGTGTTTTGAGTGATATCCAGATGGTTTGGGTACCGTCCAGGTGTTTCAGGTAACATCCAGATGGTTTGGGCACTATCCAGGTGATTTAGGTACCATACCGGTGGTTTGGGTACCATCCAGATGGTTTAGGTATCAGCAAATAGTATTTCTCCGCTTTTCGGGTAATTACCGGTAATTACCCGGGTAATTACCCGGGTAATTACCCGGAAAGTATTTCTCCGGAGAATTACCCAACCCTAGCCTTTATGCCCATAGGTATGGGGCATAAAGGCGGCATCCTTTGAGGTTCGAAAACTTGGCTTATGTACTACTATCGAATTATTTTTGTTGTAAATTTTCATTGATTTTTTGTGAATTAGAAATTTATTAAAAAAGTTATTGTTTGATCAAATTTGTTAGTCAAAGATTTTATCAGGATGTATTGTCTTTAAAAAATAAATTTATGACTAGCAACTAGGGTTGTCGATGCATCGAAATTTTCGATTAATCGAATCGGATCGATAATCGATAATCGAAATTTTCGATTAATCGAATCGAATCGATAATCGAAAATCGAAATTTTCGATTAATCGAATCGAATCGATAATCGAAAATCGAAATTTTCGATTAATCGAATCGATAATCGAAATTTTCAATGAATCGAATCAAAAAACCCGAAAATTTTCTGATCCTCTTAACACGCAAAAGGCCGACTGTAACTTTCTGGTGTATAACCCTAACTTTTCACGCTGAGCACGATGGCGCACGAAATTTTCGTGAAAAGCTTTACTACTCATTTGCGCAAAACTCATTTGCGCAAACTCATTTGCGCAAACTCATTTGCGCAAAACTCATTTGCGCAATTTTTTTGAAGTTACAGGTTCGAAAATATTACTACCCAGGAGTTTTACCTGAGTTCTTCAACCTGGGTACGACCACGTGGGTAGAACAAAACCAAGTGGTCGTCCACTTGGTTTAAAAAAAATTTTACGTTTTTCATGTTCCAAAACCTTTTTTTCTGAATTGATCTAGGCATGCAAAATTTGTTTGTCCACTCACAATAATCCACAAAGGTTTAAGGTCGACCACCTTGGAGTGGGTAACTACCCACGGTATTGATATTCCAGTTGATATTCCATAGCAAAAGCCGACATTTGAATCGGAAACTTAAATTAAAGAAGCACTTAGATGTGTAATATACCAGAACAGAGGGTGTAATCAGGGCTATCTATTGCTCGCAAACTTGTATCTGAGTGATTTCAATTTACCAGAGCATTTTGGATTTTCTCATTACAAGCCAGTTTTCGAAAACCCTCTATTTTAATCATGAAATGGTCCTAGACATGACTAGACATATGTTTTCTGGAAATTATTTCAGACTTTTCTTTTCAACAATCACTTCAGACTTTGGCTTTTCCATGTGTACACATTCTCCGTGTGATATAAAAGGCTACCTTAAGACTACAGAAGATTCCATTAATAATGGAATCGAATCGATAATCGAAATTTTTCGATTAATCGAATCGAATCGATAATCGATAATCGAAATTTTTCGATTAATGAGTGCGATTAATCGATTTCGATTAATCGAATCGACAACCCTACTAGCAACTAAAGGTAAATATTATCCCATAATAAAATTGATCTATATGTCCTATTAGAAAATATGAAAATATTATGAAAATGTGATTTATTTATTTGAATTATTTTTCTTGTAAATTTTAATCATGTTTTTGTCGATCAAAAATTCATCGGAAAAAATCAAAATTAAAATTTTTCGCTTTAAGACTTTTGTTTGCAGGTTTATCAATATTTTTTGTTAGAAAAATATCTACTACACTACTTTTTGACAAAAATATAGTTTTCCAGTTTTAAATAACAGAAAATTTCATCTGAAAAACTTTTGGCAAATAGACTTTCTTGTCGCAAATTTTCTTTTTTCAGGGCAAATATTTTATTTTGAATTGCTTTACTTACAATGTCTGATTTTTTGATAGCACAATCATGTGAGTCTTTTCATATAGTTTCTAACGAGGTATCGTTTATCACAACATGTTTTCAAGATGTAAAAAAGTTAAAGTATAAATCAAACACTTGCTCGCATACCTGCACGCTGAGAAAAATCGGCGCCGGGCGCCGACCCAGGCGCCGGGTCTACTAAAAATCGGCGCCGGGCGCCGGCGCCGGCGCCACAATTAATTCGGCGCCGGGCGTCGGCGCCGGCGCCGACGCCTAAAAGAGGAAATACGGCGCCAGGCGCCGGCATCAAGCCATTTTTGTAAATAAAATTTTCAAAAATATCGTGTTAAGGTTATTTGGCGCAAGTTCTTACACCACTGCGGAGTAAAATCCGGAAAAGAACTATTTTTCAAATTTATTGCCTTCTTTGGAATTTCAATCACAGCTGATCAAGCTGGAGAGGCAATCTTTGGTAACAGTGAACAACGAGTCGAGGAAATAGTGGATAACTATGTTCATCAGATAGTGGAGAACATCAAAAAAAAGCGAAAACCGGTGATGAAATTTTGTGATTTACATGTGATAAACATAAAAAATAAAAATTCACTATAAGATTAAAAATAACTTGTCTGCAAAAAAGTCTGAGAAAATTTTGAATTTACTAAAACATTGTCAAGACAGCTGAAATCTGAACATTCAGGCGCTGGCGCCGGCGCCGGCGCCCGACTGTTAAGATTTTATAGCTGGCGCCGGCGCCGGCGCCCGGCGCCGGCGCCGGCGCCCGTGCAGGTATGCTTGCTCGGTACCTTAACTTTTCTAAACTACGAAGGTAGCTCCATGGGCTACATAATTGTGCTATCAATTCAGCAAAAAGATCAGACATTGTAATAAAATCATGCAAAATCAAAAATTGACACTAAAAAAAGCAAATTTGCCAAAAAAAGTGTATTTGCTCCAAAAAAGCTTTGTCCATTAGGAGAACACGAAAAACAGATTTAACTGATCTCTCCGAAACCAACAACTTTTTCACAACTGAGATGAAGGCGCGGATAGGCGCCTATGGCCCATTGTTATTTTTCATATTTTTTAAAAATAAATCACGGACTTTTTTCGCGACTTTTTAATAAATGTTTTTTTTTAAAAATATTACATATTCATGTTTATGGACAAATTATTACTGTTGACATATTATGATGTATTTTTAAAATTTTTTATCACAATTCTCATGGTGCAATTTTAGAAGAACATGTTTAAAAAATATTGAAAATGTAGATTTGCATTATATTTCAAAAATAAAATTATCTCAGACATGTTTATTATTGTTATTTATTACAAAAAATATCTAATAAATCACCTTTTTACAAAAATATAGTTATCTGTAGTTTTCTAGCTTTAAATGACAGAAAATTTTATCTGAAAAAGTGCTTGCCACGATGTGCTTTTTGAGAGGACTATAGTATAGTGGGGGTGTCTGAAATGACCCACAAATATTATACTTTTTCACCGTTACATCATTATTGACCAAAAATTTGAACTTTTACGGAGCAACAGAACCTTTGGGGCCCACTCGCCAGAACCAAAGGGGTCCCAGTCATTTTAAGTCTAATCTATGCAAAAAAATGTTCAATTTGAATTCGCGCCTTACTTATTTTTTTAGCATAGATTAGACTTAAAATGACTGGGACCCCTTTGGTTCTGGCGAGTGGGGCCCCAAAGATTCTGGATAGCCCCTTTTACTTTGGGATACTAAAGTAAAGCATCTTTTTGATAGTATTCTACCTTTTTTTAGTCAGCATGTCTAATTGTCGTATTTTCAATATCAGTCTCCCACCCCTACCATCCCAGAGAAAAAATTCCGCAAATTTGTGAGGCGAAGAAAAAAATTGAGACGCTTTTTTGGAGCAACAACACATTTTTGTGGCTAATTTGCTTTTTTCGGTGCAAATTTTCATTTGGAATGACTTTACAATGTCTAATCATTTGCTGAATTAATAGCACAATCATGTAGCCCTACTCTTATAGTTTTTAAAGAGGTATCGTTTATCGCAACATCTTTTCAAAATTTAGCACAAAAAACTTGAAGTATCAAGCAAGTGATTTGATTCATACTTTAACTTTTTTGTCCTATATTTTGATAAAATGTTGTGATAAGCGAATCACAATTTGCACCGAAAAAAGCGAATTAGCCAGAAAGAAGTCTTCTTGTTTTAAATGACTTTTTTCAGTCCAGCTCTCCTGATTCTACCTTTTAGGTTTTGGTTGTGTACCAGAACACTTCAGAATCGACTTTCTATTTTTAGTAGTATGCAATTTATGTGCAAGAGCATTTATCGAAATTATGTCTAAGGTAAGTGAGTGTGCGAATCTGTGAGCTTCACGTCTTCGGAAGCTTCTGAGTTGAGATGCGCTCACACACATACTATAGACATTAATCTAGGGTTATGTGATAATGGGTCACCTCGGTGACACACTGCAGCCCTTGCGACTCACCGAATACCGGTGATTCACCTCATTTATTTTGTGAAAAAGAAGTCCTTCTGATTTTTTTCTAACAACTTTTGGTATCATCCAAATTTCATTATATATTAGCAAACATTTCTCACGAATAAGCGGCCGAATAATATAACTATTATTTACTTGACAATATTTTCCAACAAAGATTTCTATCTTTGATAAACGATATAAAAAATTTATTATGAAATATTTAGGAAAAGTGAACCTATGTTTAAGAATTGCCATGAAATATATTTATTCATTGCTTTATTTGATAGAAATATTTAATCATTTATTTAATAATTATAACACATAGTCCGCGGTTATAGGAATTATTTGTTATGATATGCTAATAATATGTATGTAAACTTCAATATTTCACTAACAAGAATTTTTTGAATTTTCTAAAGGGGATATTTTTATTTTAACTAAAATTTTTTTTCAGTCTCAAACTTGTTTTTCAGACCTATTCAAGTAAATTTATGCTTGAGAGCGAGCTCTCACCTAATTATTGAAGGTATTTTTTGTACTTTCCCGACATGTGAACTATTTTTTGACGCAGGTTCAATTACAGTCATCTCAATGTTAACACGGTCATGCCCAAGTGTACCAAGTAAGGCCATACTGATGGATTAGCAGGTTTAAAGGGCTAGGGAAACTTGCCAAAAACGAAATTTGCCAAACGTATGTTTTGCCAAAAAGAAATTTGCCAAAACGAAATTTGCCAAATCGAAATGCGCCAAAACGAAATATGCCAATACGAAATTTGTCGAAACGAAATTTGGCCAACGAAGCAACAGGGGTACCAAGGCTGTTTTCACGTTTTTTTCAAAATTTTCGAAATTGTGTCCTAACCACCTAAAACCACCCCAAACCAGCGAAAACCATCCAAATCACCCAAAACCACCCAAAATCACACCAAACCACCCAGAACACCAAAAACCACCAGAAACCATACAAAACTTCACCAAACAAAAATTTAAATTTGAAAATTTAATTTAAATTTTTAGTCTGAACCAACCAAACCAAGTGTTCGTCAACTTGGATCAAAATTTTTTTTACTTTTTTGGGTTCCAAAACCTGTTTTCTGGACTAATTCGTGCACGCTGAACATGGTTTGACAGTGGTAAAATCACGTTTTATCAAGAAATTTTTGAGTTTTAGGGAATAATTAATTTTCGTAAAATAATCATTTGCCAAAACTCAAAAAATAACTGAGAAAACGGCATTTGGCCACTGTCAAACCATGTTAAGCGTGCACGAATTAGTTTAGAAAACTGGTTTAGAACCCGAAAACGTAAAAAAAATTGTGGACGACCACTTGGTTTGGTTGGTTCAGACTAAAAATTCAAATTCCCGCAAAATATTTGTTTGGTGTAGTTTTGGATAGTTTCGGGTGGTTTGGGGTGTTTTGTGTTGTTTAGTGTGATTTTGGGTGGTTTTTGCTGTTTTAGGTGGTTTTAGGTTGTTTAGAGTGGTTTTAGGTGGTTAGGACACAGTTTCGAAAATTTCGAAAAAAACGTAAAAACTGCCTTGGTCCCCCCTGTTGGTTCGTTGGCCGAATTTCGTTTCGGCAAATTTCGTTCTGGCATATTTCGTTTTGGCGCATTTCGATTTGGCAAATTTCGTTTTTGGCAAGTTTCCCCTAGCCGTTTGAAGGGTCGGCTACTAATTAAGTGAAAGCAGAGTGGCAGGTAGCAAGCCAAGTTAATACTTTCTTTCTTAGATATGTGTATTTTTACAAAACAAAGAAGAGAAAATTGTAATTATGATGTAAAGGTTAAAATTTAATCGTGAAAGATAAAAAAATAGATGATATTTTGTGAAAAAGAAGTCATTCCGATTTTTTGCAGTTTATCATGTAAAATACAAACTTTAGTATGTTCATCTTTTGTGTAGCTGATGTGACCGCAAATTAATCTCGATTAATATTAATCTTGAGTTTTGATTTTGGACTAAGAGATAAACATTAAGGAATACACGCGAGTTACGGTAATATGGTGAAAAACAGCTTCAAAAAAAAAGGAATGAGAAAATAATTTATAAAAATGTTAAAAGTTAATAGAATAATTGTAGCGATTTTCAAAATAATGCGCAACCATGTTTTTTACTTTTTTTTTATATTAAAAAGAAATCTCAAATTATGTTCATTGTTTGTTAAAAAAAATTTGAATTCAAGTTTTGTGATATTTTATTTTTAAACTTTTTAGTAAGATACAATTTTCGATTCCGACTGACATTCTTTATTTTGTCTAAAAAACTATATCATAAACTTTTTTTTTAACTATATCATAAACTTTTCTCCAAAATTCAACATTTTACAAGTCGTTCGACCGTTTCTTGCCGTATGTTAATGTATTGCTAACGAGTATGTCCTGCTAACGAACTATTTCCTGTTTAGTTCTCTTAAACCAGGCGATCTGCTCGTTTTCTGTTTTAACTATTGCTGTAGTAAGTGCGCACACTAATACCGAACATAAGATCATACATATTTACCGTAAATGCTCTAATAGAGCCCCGGGGCTTTATTTTTCAACCCCTGAAAAATCTCGAAATTGTCAATCAAAAATGGTGCTAACTCTGAAACTCTAGTCAAAAATCGAGGGAGGGGGGGGGCTCTATTAGAGAAGGAGGCTCTATTAGAACATTTACGGTAACAAGTTTTACCCTTTGCACCTTTTTGCGCAAGTTCTACAGATTGGTTATTAACACTTGTCTTCTTCACCAGGTGAAACCAGTCCAACTGAAACCACGTACAGTCAAACCTCGATAATCCGCCACCCCGCTAAACCGCCACCCTCAATAAACCGCCACCCTCGAGAAGCCTGATTTGGTTGGCCATCAGAGAAACTCAAGAAAGTTTACCATCGCTAAACCGCCACCTCGATAATCCGCCACCCTCGGATCGGTCCCATGAGGTGGCGGATTATCGAGGTTTGACTGTACAAGTTTTGAAGTGGTAGAACTTGAACTTTGATCATACTTGTGTGAGGAACTCAAGATGGTTCTTTCCTCTCACATCTGCATAACTCTTGTAATTGTTTGTCTATCCACTGTGATATATTTTTTTATGTTGATCATCAAACAACGAACAAAATTCTAATCTTTGAAAGATTTGATTATGACTTAATTTGAAAGATCTTTCTACGCCGTGACGACCCAATGCAAGGTGACCTCCAAAACCGATAACTTCTGATTGTCTTCTATTGTGATTTTTTCGTAAAACAAAATATTGAAAAACAAGAAAACCGTCAAAAATATTTTGCTCGTAGTAGAACTGAAATTCCATTTGAAAAATAACCCCCCCCCTCTCTAAGGGCGGGTTGAACAATAACTCCCCCTCTTTATTAATAAAGAAAATACGGTATTTGTATTAAGCAATACAGAAGTTCAAAATTTTCAATTCCATGTTTTACTTACATAATAATTTTACTTATGCAATCGTCAGTATCCATAAGAATTAAATAAAACACTGACAATAAATATATTCTTTTAATAAGAATTAATTAAAAATGTTTTTTTACAAAATTAATTAAAAAATGTTTTGCGCCTTTTAAACGGTGACTATTTTTGAGTATTCAGAATAAGCTATATATACTATTTGGACAAACAGACTTAAAGTTACAAAACTGAAAAACTATTTTGTGTTTGTTCTTCGACTCACTACAAATGTAGTGCATGTTCACAATTATATACCGTATTTACTGTATTAACTCCCCACCCTCTAATAACTCCCCACCCTCTAATAACTCCCCACCCTCTAATAAGTCCCCACCCTACGGACCTTATATCTCAGCCTAGAGCGAACATTTCGCAAATCTGTTCTTTGGTTTTCTTAGTTGCCGCGAGTTTACCTGATTACACTTTTCAGATTTTGGTTGAGCACCCGAATATCTCAAAATCGACCTCAAAATTTTTCGATTTTTTAGAGGTTGAAAAATAACTCCTCATGGGGACTTAATCAGTGATGTAAAAGCACCGGTGCCGGTGCCAAGTTTTTGCTGGCACCGGTGCTGGTGCCGGTGCCCAATTTCATCGAAAAAGCACCGGCACCGGTGCCGCACCGGTGCCGGTGCCAATTTTTTCGCTGGCACCGCTGCCTATTTTTAACAAAAATTCGAATATTTTTTTCAATTTCAGTAAAACATGAAGTGCAGATGCCACTTTTTGCTCGAGTAAAAGTCACTTAATACAGTAAATACGGTAACTATTGAAGCTGTTTTAGTCAATGAATTTTCAAGAAATCAATAAAAAAAATTTTTTTGATAAATGGCGGATTATTATTCGTCAACCAAATATATTATAACTAACAGTATTTATTTTAAAGATATCTGAAGAAATGAGATAAATAAAACATGAAATTAAGTTTTTTATTTATGTATAATTTATTATGTGTTTAAATATATTTATATGTGTATATCATAACGTTGTGGAATGGAGAATTATCTGGAGTATTTTCCAGAAAAGTCTCTGGAATTCTCCGCCTATTTCTCTGACTAAACAAAAAAACGGAGAAATAGAAAATGTGAAATTTTTTATCTTCTATCTTTGTGTTTATTAATTTTTAACTGCAATTTTCAGATATTTTTTCTATCTACGATAGCACAAATGAAGCCTAGAAAAGTGGCTACAAATTGGTATATAGAACGTGTTAATTTTTAAGAAACATTTTGAGAAATTTATCAAAAAAGCAAATCGGCACATCGACCTTTCGACATATCGATATGTCGAAAAGTGTTTTTTTATAAAATTTTCAAAGTTTTTCTTAAAAATAAACACGTTCCACATACCAATCTGGAACATGTTATGTACCCACTATTTCAGGCTTTATTTGTGATATCATAGGTAAAAAATTTATAAGAAAAAATTAGAGCTAAAATTAAGAAAATATCCAAAAGTAGATAACTTCATGTAGTCAACCCTAGTTAATAGGCGGTAAGTGACCACGGTATTTCACACTACCACGGTAACTTACGACGGGCCGTACAACTTACCGGAAATCAATAAGTTAAATCATTTTCATAGTTGACTGTGGCTGTGTGCTGTTAACTTTAATTTTTGTACAGTTTTTACACTTAACTGTAAAGCTAAACGTGTGGCCTTCGTACTTTTCATAGTTTCCATATAGTAGCTTTCCAATTCAGTGATGCCCTAGGCCTCTTTATTGAGGTTTTGCTGTACCGGAAACGCATATTCACAATTTTTTAATTTTTTGGTGAAAATTTTGATAGAATTCTTATTTCTCCGGTTTTTCGGAGTATTCTGGAGAATTGTTCAAAAAATTCTCTGGATCTTTTTTTTCGGAGAATTCCACAATCCTAATAATATATCTATTATGTGTATATCGTATTTATTATGAGTATATCGAAGGTCAAAAATCGGTCATAAAGGCGGAAATCACGTTCGCGGCTAACTTCACCTTGTCAACGAAGATGCCAGCTTTTGTTGAAAAAGAGAAACGTTAAAAAACTCGCGATCTGAGAGGGATATCTACTTATTTTTATGACTGCCATTTTTATTAGAAAACTTCCATTTTTCCGTCCGTCATACTAGTTAAATGTTTGGTCACAAGGAAAAACTTTTTTAAGTGTAATATTTTTATATACATGTTTGTACTCATTCAGAAGCTCTTTATAAGGGGTGGACGTTTCTTAGGTAGACTTGTGATTTGTTGTGAAAAAATTGAGATTTCAACATCTCAACTTTCGCATTTATTGCATTTCATAATTCATTAAAGGGAAATTTTAGGGCGATTTCGGATTTCCTTCCAAATATTATGAAGAGATTGAAAGCGACGTTTATTTTGCAGCTGGGAAATAAATGACTGATGGATTAGCAGGTTTACAGGGTCGGTTACTGATTGAGTGAAAGCAGAGTGCAGGTAGCAAGCCAAGTTAATCCTTCCCTTATTAGATATGCGTATTTTTACAAAAGAAAGAGGAGAAATTGTAATTATGATGCGAAAGTTGAAATCTAATCGTAAAAAATAAAAAAATGAAATCGTTATTTTGTGAAAATGTAGCCCTTCTGCTTTTTCCAGTTTATCATGTAAACTACAAACTTCGGTATGTTTTTTGTGTAGCTGAAGTGACCGAAACGATGAAAATATATCTTACGTAACTGCAAAAAAACTTACCCGGTTACCCAGAAAAATAAAGGAATACTAATAACCTTGTGGATGATATATGCATTGTGTGGATACCGTTTCTAGTAATATAGTTTAATTTTAATATTAATTATTTGTCAATTTGAGCGGGTAACCAAGACTGGCGGTTAATGAAGATTTCCTGTAATTTGGAGTATTTCATAACTGTCACTTATCCAAATTTCATTATAATTTAGCGAAAATTTCTCACGAATAAGCGGCCGAATAATAACGCTATTGTTTACTTGACAATATTTTCCAACAAAGATTTCTATCTTTGATAAATTTATTATGAAATGTTTATGAAAAGTGAACCGATGTTCAAAAATTGCCATGTAATATATTAATTTATTGCTTTTTTTAATAATAAGTTTTTTATAATAAATATATTGTGTTTTCAGAGATTTCTCAATTATGTTATGCTAGTAATATGTATGTACGCTCCAATATTCGACTAACAAGAATTTTTTAAATCAGTTAAAAGTGGTATTTTTCGGTTAAAATTTTTTCAGTCTCGAAATTGTTTTTCAAACACTTTCACGAAAATTTATGCTTGAGTGTGAGCTTTTACCTAACCATTGAAGACATACTTTTTCTTTTCGATTTTTTTCATTTCGGTTGCGAAAAAATCGATTTCAAACTTTTGTTATTTTTTGACAAGTTGACAAGTAATTTCGATTAAATGTTGTTTTATAGTCAAGCGCTCTGTGAAGATCTCAACATTATGTTGCAGCACAGATCCAGAGCTAGAAAAATTACTTCACAAGTAATTTTTTGAAGTACAGTCAACTCTCTCCATAGTAAACCCCTGCCATAGCGCACATCCTGGCATAATGCACACTTGTCGCCAGTCCCTTGGCTGTGCACTATGGAGGGAGTTGACTGTGATATTGCTTCAAGATAGTATATAAGAAAAATTGTAAAAAATTAGCGAAATTCGAAAAAAGAAAGAAAACAGGAATCTCAGTCATTTTCCGTTTGGCTTTTTTGACTAGTGCTATGGATAATTAGGGTCGCTGATTCCGAACCTGAACGACGTAGGATCGAATTTGCACCCCATTTTGGGCCAAAAAGCGCAAACGCTTACGCACTGCGCCACCGGAGCCATTTCTTCAAATCTAGATTGCTGAAAAGCTAGTGGGATCGCCGTCCTGCCGGGACCGTCCCGTCGCCATCCCGTCCTAGGACGGCTCAATTTTGGACGGGACGGCGACAGCCGCGATATATAAAAAGAAAGGACGTAGACGGAGGACAGCCGGCAAATTTCCTTAAAGGGGCATACCAGCGCGTTACACGGTCAATTTCAAATTTTCAAAAGGCGGGGACCACACTTTCAAGACAAAAAGCATTTGATTTGAAAATGTTCCTTTAAGTTTTTTATTATTGTCACCAGACGGCCGGCCAATTTTGCCAATCCGTTTTCAGCTAAATACGATTTAATTCAGTAATATGTTGTGGAAATTAGGCCAATTATTGGGTTTTTAATAATAAATTTTCAAGAATTGAGCTGTTGGACAAAATTATGAAATATTTTAAAAAATTTTATTTTGGGCAAAAATATGAAAAATTTGAAAAATTTCAACTTTTAGGCGAAAATATGAAGATTCGAGATATTTTGATTTGGGGGAATGTATGAAATGTTTTTTAGAATAATTAAAGAACTAAAAAAGACGATCAAAAAAAAGGGATAAAGAAGAAACTCAGTCAGTCAAATGAAATCCAATAATAAGCTTCACTGTTAGATTAAAATAGGAATCGTACATCACTGTTGCCTAATATAAATATATTCTCTAAAAAATCAGCAAATTCAGACAATTTTGAAGAGTAAAATTGGATAATTCTCTAATTCGGACGGTGCGCAAGACGGCCAAAATTTTTTTAAGACGGTCTGTGAGACGACAAAAATTTGGACGGGAGGGAAGACGGCCCGAAAAAAATTCAGGTCGGAGGCTGAGACGGCAAAAATTCGGAAGGGGCGGAAGATGGTCAAAAAATTAGTGAGACGGAGACGGGGACGGCCGTCCTATTTTAGAGATTTGTCTCACTATGCTAAACAGCCCCTTTTTCCATCTTTTGTTGTTCTTTATTGTACTTTACGGTTGCGGGAAGATATCTGACTTGAGTTTGCAAAACATGGCAGAAAATCTGACTTGAACCTAACACCCGCACAAATCCGTGCTCAAACACACGATGTCCGACTTCGAGTGCGAGAAATTTTTTTTATTTTCGCAAGCATCACTCTTTAGTTTTCTTTACAAATAACAATCTTGGTTGAAATTAATCTTGAGCTTTGATTTTGGACTAAGAGATAAAGATTAAATAATACACTCGAGTTACGGTTATATGGTGAAAAACAACTTTAAAATAAAAGGAATAAGAAAATAATTCATAAAAATGCTTAAAATTGATACAATAATTGTGGCGATTTTCAAAATAATGTCCCGCCATGTTTTACCTTTCAATTTCTATTATTCATTATATTTTAAAATTTTAAAAAGAAATCTCAAATTATGTTTATTTTCTGTTAAAAAAATTTTTGAGTTCAAGTTTTGTAATATTTAATTTTAATAAATTTTAGTGACATACAATTTTCGATTCTGATTGTTTTTTTAAAAGGTTCTTTTAACTGTATCATAAACTTGTAAGATGATATTATCGAAAAAAGTAGGAGGCTAATTTTTTGATTTTGACAAGCCAGTTGTACATAGAATTTATTCAAAATTCAAATTTATTCTAATTTTTTAATGTAACATTTAGAAGTTTAAATCTTTTTCTTTGCTGATTGATTATCGGGAAAAATAGTTTAATTTTCCAAATAAAATTTCCTATATTAAAATCTTGATAATAGTTTTCGACATGAAATAACTATTCTTCATCTTTTTTTCCAGTGCTCATCTTTCTGTTTATTTCACAATTTTTTATGCTAAGTTATTTAAGCACAGAATTTTCGACTATGGAACTTGTTGTTCATAAATACAGGGTGTCCCAAGTTTGCCGTCTCTTTTGTTAGGAGCCATTAAAGAAGACTGGGCACCCAACTCCGCTGATTGGACTGTGATAAACTACTTTTGCTTTCAATCGAAGGCATGCACCAGGCCTCACAACAATTGCGGCTCTCAACAATTTCTTGGTGAGGGAACGGGACGCCATTACATGGGAAATGGTATGGAATCCACGGATGATTTCCCCAAAAACTCCTAAAAAGTATCCAGAATAATAGTGGTCTTTTCAATGAATAAATTATTATGCTATATACAATTTTAATGAAGAATATTCACTCTACAAAATCGTATCATCATATTTTTTATTAAATAAATTCTCTTTATTAAATGATAAGCATAACAAAATTTTTAAAGCAATAAACAACATAAGAGTAGGCATGCAAGTTTTTAAAATAAGTCATCATTTTGAAATGCCCGTATCTACCATTCTTTCCAATGAATTGATATTCTGTGCAAAGCCAATAGATAAAGGAAGGAAAGTGCTATTGAACCTTTATTGCGGAATTTTATTTCAACGTAAATTTCGTTTCGTACACTCTTCTATATCTATGGGTTTCTCTTTGAAATTGACCCATAGGTATGAGGCACAAAGGCGACATCCTTTAATGTATAAAACTTGGACTAAGTACTACTACTACTTACTGTTAACATTTTATGGTGTTACTTCAATTTTTTTTAATAGAAGATTGAAAGCCTGAAAACCTGATAAAAAATTATTGAAAATGTAATTTTGCATTATTTTTTATTTTTTTTACAAGCAAATCATGGCTTGTTTTAGTCAGAAAGTCAGTATATCGTATTTTCTTTATCAATCCCCACCTCCCAACAGCCTAGTAAAAAATTTCACAAATTTGTGAGGCGAAGAAAAACGGAGGCGCTTTTTTGAAGCAAAAAGACATTTTTCGTGAAAAATTTGCTTTTTTGTGCAAATTTTCATTTTGAATGATTCTATTACAATGTCTGATTTTTTTCTGAATTGATAGCATAATCATGTAGCCCTACTCTTAAAGTTTTTAACGAAGTATCGTTTATCATATCATCTTTTCAAAATTTAGCACGAAAAAACTTAAAGTGTCAAGCTAGTGTTTGACCTATACTTTAACTTTTTTGTGCTACATTTTAAAAAATGTTGTGATAAGCAATACCTTGTTAGAAACTAAAAGAGTAGGACTTTATGATTATGCTTTAAATTACGCAAAAAGAACAGACATTGTAATGAAATCATGCAAAATCGAAATTTGCGCCAGAAGAAGCAAATTTGCCACAAAAAAGTATTCTTATTACAAAAGACTTATTTTAGTCGAGCTCTCCTGATTCTACCTTTTGGTTTTAGTTGTGTGCCCGAAAACCTCGAAATCGACTTCGTATTTTCACGATTTTTCAGGAGTTGAAAAATTATCATCCATTGGAATTCAATAGAAAAAATACAGTACAGTCGACCCCGCTATAGTGACACCTCTCTATAGTGTCACCTTGATGTCGGCCAGTTCAGTTTTGGCTAAAAGAAAATGACTAAACTGGCACCCTCGCTATAGTGAGACCTCACTACAGTGACACCCCAAGGCCGGTCCTCAAGAATGTCACTATAGGGGGGGGGGGGTTGTTGAATGTAAGCATTTTATGATCAAGAGTATTTATCGAAATTATGTCTAAGGTGAGTGAGTGTGCGAATCTTCGAGTTCCAAGCCCTCGGAGGCCTCTGAGTTGAGATGCGCTAACACACATACTATAGACATAAATCTGGGGTTAGGTGATAATGGGTCACCTCGGTGACACACTGCTGCCCTTGAGACTCACCGAATACCGGTGCTTTACTTTAATGAGAAATTTAGTCGCCGATGTAAATTTCAAAAAAATTGAGAAATTTTAGTGAAAAAGAATCACTTTCTCACATTTTTTGCGTCGAACCAACCAGATGAGCCAATAATGTATGTTAAAAATATTTTTATGATTGAAAATAGGACGCTAGTAGCGAATACCCCCCCCCCCCCCAACGATTTTCACTTTTTTTACTTTAGTAAAAAGTACCCAAATATATGTCCCAGACCCCGGAAAATGTGCGCAAACTCTTCATTAGTCACAACTTCCGTACGCTGGCCTACCCCCAAGCCTAAGGCTAAGCCTAAACTTGTTGTTTGCAAGGGTAGTTACAGCAATTTTTAAAGGTCGGATGCTTGGGGGGGGGGGTATTCGCTACTAGCGCCGAAAAAAGTTATTATCTTATCATGAATCGTTTATTCAAATAATTATTTCAAAATATTTAGAAAAATGAAAATCAACGAAAAAATCAAAAAAAGGTTATAATGAAATAATTATTTAAAAAAATCCTGATTCTAATTAGTCGGCGGCATCTTGAGTGACATACACGCTAAAAATTTCCTGCGTGTTTTTTTCATTTCCAACTACTTTCATGAAATATTTTTCAGATATTATTTATACTATCTTTTTTTCACAAAAAATTAATAATATCGATTTTATCGATTTTTTTCCGTTCCCACAAATTTTTATCAATGTTTTGTATATTAATATTTTATAATATCTCAGCGATGAAAACACCCAGCGGTTATTTATTTATTTTTCTTTACTATCGTCAAATTATTTTACATTCATTATAAATATTTAATTTATATTTTTTTCACATTATTGACGAGTCGTTGTAGCGACTCGTTATCATGTGGTTTTTTATAGAAAAAATACTTATCTATGTTCATGAACGAATTTTTACGGTTGACATTTATTGCGTATTCTTCAATTGTATTTATTTTGCAAAGATGTTACAACAATTAAAAAATTAAAATCGCAGGGCTACATGATAGTGTTATGATCTTAAAAAATCGAGCTTCAAAGAACTCAGTGCTTCCAGAAGAAAACCACTTTAAAACATAATTTCTTTAATAATTTGTCTTTTTTCGAACATTTTTACAAGCGATTTTATCTAGCTAGTAAAAATATGGAAAAATATTTGAAAAGCATAGTATCAAAACATTTTGTTAGCAAATTAATATTTGTCACATACTGCCAATTCTTGCTAGCCCTTCAGGGTGCAAAAAGGAGAGAGGACCAAGACGACGAAAAACGCAGTTTTGGGCTACGACGAATAGTGTACTCCTGCCAAAAACTCAAATTTTCCTTATACCCCCCCCCCCGCTCCTCCCCCGCAAAAAAAATTGGCCACCTTTGGCCACGTTAATTGCCACGTTTCAGGTTCTAGGATTCGCCAAGAAAGCTGGCCGTGGCGCCAAAGAAAACTGGCCGTGGTTTAGTCAACTGACGGCTTGGTTATACGCCATTCCGGTAATACGCCACCTAAAAGACGGTCTCCCGGGTGGCGTATAACCAATGTTTGTCTGTATTTATATTTTTATTATTTTATTTATTGCTTACAAGGAAATGCTTGCAACAGATGCAATATTTCTTGCATTTCCAACGCGCAAATCTCAGACATGCCAGCAATTTGAAATTCAAAATCAAATTTTGAAATCATTTTGAGTTCTCTTGTTTGATTTATCGTGACTGTTATGTCTTTTCGCTTGGCTTTCGCTTCAAGGAGCCTCTTCTGTTCCACGTTTGCGTGGCCAATTGGTGATACTCGCAGACGCTCAGATGCTTCTATCTCGACCGTGTTGTTTGTATTAGAAAAGTTTCATTCATTTTCGACGTCGTCATTTGCTTTTCTCTTTCTCCGTTTTCTAGGTGTCTGTCGGAAGGTTCCAAGAAGACACTATATGCAAGCAGGCTCTATGGTACGCTTATTTTATGGTACGTTTATCTTTCTATAATCTTTCTATGGTACGCTTATCCCATAAACTTTATTATATTGCCAGCAGTAGTTTTATTTGTGATTTGAGACCATAGAGAGACTTATATTCAGTTATTTGACAAAAACTGGGTCAAAAACACTGCCAAAAAATATTTTGAATTAGGACAGTGGTTGATAGAGGTGATTTTCTCTTATTAGTGAAAATACGGTATCTATGTTTATGGACGACTTACTGATGACATTTTATGATGTAACTTGTGAATTCAAAAGCCTGAAAACATGTAGAAAAATTTAAAATGTAGATTTAAAATATTTATTAATTTCATGTCACAACTTATGATAGTCTAAGTTAGATATAATAAAAGTTATAATTTTTACCTTACACACATACAGGGTGCGTATAACGGCAATGATTTTATTTTTTTCTAATCATTCATGACAACATAATATACCAAAAAGATGCTGAGATTCTGAATTTTTACGCTATGTCAACAGATGTTCGAAATGTCCTTCTTTTTTTGCTATACAGGCCGTTAAACGCTTCAGAAAGGCATCTATGATTGCTTCAAGCCATTTCACCGAGATTTCATTCCAGGCTTTGACGATTCCACAGACTCGTGTGAGGTAGCGCAGGCTTCGCTCTCCAAGATGAATCAGACGGAGTAGTCCAGCGGGTTGAGATCGGGCCACTTCGGCGTCCGAAAATCCTTGTCCGATATGTCCAGAAAGAGCTCTTTGCTCAGAAAAATTTTCGATTTTGATCCGTGCTCTGCTGCCCAGTCTCGCCATTTCTTGTGCCCTGCCATTTCCCGCTATTCCTCGAGCTGCAATCATAGGGCCTCGTGATCGTGCTTGTGCTAATGTGCCTGGACCTAGAGCTGCTATCATGGTGCAAGTACGTCAATGCGCTGGTGATCCCGCTGCTCGTTCAAATCCTCCGGTTATGCGTCAAGTGTTGCATCTTGCCGCCGTGGTCGTCCGTTTCCTGAAGCAAGTCCGGGCCCTGAACATGTTGTTGCACATTCTGACGAATCAAGTCTCAATTTGGTGAACGAGTCGTCTGAGGAGATGATGCGTGATAAATGAAATGAAAAACGTTCAATTGTTGTTGCTTGTTGACGAAAAATAAAAAATTTGTTGGATAAAAGGCTTGTAATGACTCCTCCGTTTTGCAGGAAAGAATGTTACGAAAAGCTCGAACTCGCTAAGAAAAAGCCATTGCTGACGAGAAGATCAATCGCTATCGCGTGTCCACTACGGAAATAGAGCTGTCGGTCAAAATATCGCTCGACTGTGAAGACCTTCTCATCCGTAGAAACGACGGTCCTGCGACATTTGTTTGCAATCTTTTTCAGGATCCGTCACCCATTCTCTGTTTTCGACTTCATTTCGTGCATTCATTGCTTCGGTTAATATTTGTACCTTTTAGATTTTGCTAACTTGTGCGCCGAGCTACGTTTTGACGATGTTTCGAATCGATGCCTCGCTGATTCTCATCGATTTTGGTATAGCGTGCATTGCTTGCTGGCCATTTCGCTTGATCCTCAAGCGCACCTTCTTTAGATTGATTGGACCCATTGCTGTAACTTTTTGGCTTGTCACTGTTCATTTCGGTCTCTTGGCAACGCTTCAGCACATCATAGACTGTTGAAAGTGGCATACAGAACATCGATAAATCACAATACCTTTTTTCCCTGCTTCTTTTAACAAAATCATTACTGATCGCTTTTGACATTTAACAAATTGGAAAATAATTATTTCGGATAACATTTTGTTAAAACAGTTTTGTAGAGAAAGAATGTGGCTACAAAATGGTTTATCGCGGTCTAAGATATCAAGTTTTGAAAATGGTGAAATTCATTTTTAAAAAAATTCCGGGAACTTTTACGCACCCTGTATTTTTCATAATAAGTACTAATCGAATGAAATTACCTCAGACCTCAAGGTCAAATTACCTCAGGAGACGTGTTTGAGAAAAAAAACCCATCGAGCTTATAGGAACTCAGTGCATTTAGAACAAAAACACTTTGAAAAATAATGCTTTAATCATAGAGTGAAAAATTTCTCAGTCTTTTTTAGTCTTTCTTTTTTTTCAAGGTGTTTTTCAAAAGTAGCTCGCAATCTATAAAAATTTCCGCTCATTCTGAACATGTTTTTGAATTTTTTGTTAGGTTAATTAAGCTCATAGCTGAAAATATTTAAAAATTTATAATCAACAAGTTAAACTTTTTTTATATACATAGAGCATTATGTAGCAGTTTTTCGGAGGTCAAAAATTATATTACATTGTACGTTTATAAGTCTGACTAATTAAAATCATTTTTAAAAAGGAGAGTAAGGTTTTATTTAAAAAGAAATTTTCTCAATCATGAATGGATTGTTGCATGTTTTTTAATCTAGATATTGCTATTTTATGAATTACTTCCATACAGTCAAAACTGATGAAGCGAAGACGTCTGTGGAACGACAAAGATGTCCGTTTATCAGGGCGATGTCTACATTGTTCCTAAACAAAGCGTAACAACAGCAATTATGTAACCAAACACATATCAGTGCATTAAATATTAGCTTGGTCCATTAGTTCGCAGGTGGCCGTACAAAACTCGCAACGTTTCTGCATGGGTTTCATACATCTTTACTAACTAAAGGCATTCAAAATTGATGAATGGGTTCCGTATTCATAATTTTATTTGTAAAAACAGAAGAAATTTTTCTAATGGGTGTCAGGACTAGAATTCAAAATAATTCGGAAAGCTATCAAAAGTTATGTTCTATTTTTACAAAAAGAATTTCGAATGCGTAACCCAATTATTATTTTTTAATGGCTTTTTTAGTAAAAATGGATGAAACTCATGCAGAAACCTCGCGAGTTGTGTATAAACGCCCGCGAACTTATGGATCAACGCAATACAAAGAAAATTATTTCAAATGAATAATAATATTGAACAGCTGGAAAGAAATCGGTGAGCTGACTCTGAGATTTATTGTTCTATAAAATATAACAGAAAATTTGGCGCTACTGTAATATATACATCCGCTCCCCCCCCCCCCTAAAAAACCTATCCTGTAATATACAAAGGACCAGATTTACCAAATTTAAATGGTCAATGAAAAGGCTTGAGTTCAGAATCCCCCCCCCCACGGGGCTGATCAGGTGGAAGAGATAACTTCATATTCGTGTTTCTCGACCCCGATTTCATGAGAAAGCCGGCTGTTTTTTTGGTTCTGAGAAAAAAAATTTTTCGAACCACAGGGGGTATCATGGTTTTTAGTCAAAATTTGAAAAATTTGAATTGGCGCCTTTTGAATTTAAAGGGATTAAGGGCTGTATTGGGAGGGGAAGGGAATAAAAGTGGGGCACTGATCACACAGGGCCACTAACAAGAATATGTTGAACATAGTTTCGAATACTGGGGCCTACCGCATAAATAACTCTGGTATGCATGCTTTTTCATGCATCCAGAGTCACTTTCGAGTGATTTGTGTCTAAGGTATGTGGGTGTGCGCATCTCAACTCCAAGCCCCAAGCCCCCTGCGCCCCCGAAGGGTCGCAGGGGCTTGAGAGTTAGAGATGCGCGCACTCACTTACCTTAGACATGATTCGGAGAAGTACTCTTGACCATAAAATGCTTATAGAGTCTATTTTTGCCACGGCCCAAGTTGAAAAACATGGTAAAGCAGCCAAAAACACAATTCTTTAATTTTATTTCAATTTTCGCATAAAAGTGGCCCGCTTTTATTCCCTTCCCCTCCCAATACAGCCCTTAAGGGGCATACCAGCGCGTTACACGGTCAATTTCAAATTTGCAAAGGCGGGGACCAGCCATATTCAAACGAAAATTATTTTTAAATGCAAATTTGTTACTCTGTAAAGAGCGATAAGTTTGGAAAAGTACAATGTCGTTCAATAACATGGGTAGCTCAGTGGTAGTGTGCTGATGTAGTCCGAAAGTGGTCGAGTTCGATTCCAACACGGTGTATGATTTTTTGTATAAAATGACAAATTTGTATCTAAAATAATTCTCGTTTGAATATACCTGGTCCCCGCCTTTTGCAAATTTGAAATTGCCCGTGTAACGCGCTGGTATGCCCCTTTAATCCCTTTAAAATTCAAAAGGCGCCAATTCAAATTTTTCAAATTTTGACTAAAACCATGATACCCCCCCCTGTGGTTCGAAAATTTTTTTTTCTCAGAACCAAAAAAACAGCCGGCTTTCTCATGAAATCGGGTCGAGAAACACGAATATGAAGTTATCTCTTCCACCTGATCAGTCCCCGTGGGGGGATTCTGAACTGCAACCAATGAAAAAATCAATTTATGTAAGTTCAGAGTTCAGTGATCACTGAAAATAAAATCGGGAATGAGGGTTGCTTGATTTTAGGTGAAACCGACCAAATTTTTTAGAGATGTCTGTTTATAGGTGGTGTCCGTTTATCCTGGTTCGACTATAGTGTCTCATAGCTCGAACTTTTAAATTATTGTTTCACTACTTTTCAATCCGGTCGAGTTTTCAAGACATTTTTAAAAAAATTAACATTTGAAATCAGACTCATTTATAACTTTGTGTTTAATTTTGTTGACAATTAAAACAGTAATTATCATCGAATAATAATATTTTTTATTGTTATTACATCCTAATTACCGTATATTCTCTATTAGAAGGCCCTCGCTAATAGAAGGCCCTCTCTAATAGAAAGCCTCCCTTGAGGGCCTATATATCAGCCTAGAAAAAGAAATTCGCAAATCTGTTTTTCGCGTTTTCTTAGTTAGCACGAGCTTACCTGATTCCACTTTTAAATTTTGGTTGAGCACGCAAAAATCTCAAAATTGACCCAAATTTTTTCCGACTTTTTTAGGGTTGAAAAATAGAAGGCCGGGCCTTCTAATAGAGAATATACGGTATACCTCGATGGTAGTACAATGAGTGTAATATATCTCATGTGCTCAAAAAAATTATATTTTTTTACTTTTTTTGTTGTCAAACAAATTTTTTTATCTAATGTTATTTTGTGAAAACTACGCCTCAAAATTTAGCTACCGTATTCACTCTACAGTCAACCCTCGATTTACGACAACTCAATTCAACGACACCATCAATTTAATGACACCTTAAGTCGGTTCTCAAGATTGTTGTTTAATCAAGGGTTTTCTGTATTAAAAAACCCTCGGCTTTTAATTTTTGACCTCTTATGCAGGGTGGGTGCACTACGTTTCACCGTCCCTATTTTCACCGTTCACTATTTTCACCGTCACTATTTTTCATCGTCACCTATTTTCACCGTTACTATTTTCACCGTCCCTATTTTCACCGTTCACTATTTTTCACCGTCACTATTTTTCATCGTCACCTATTTTCACCGTCACTATGTAAATAGTGAACGGTGAAAATAGGGACGGTGAAAATAGTGACGGTGAAATAGGCGACGGCGAAAATAGTGATGGTGAAAATAGGTGACAGTGAAAATAGTGAACGGTGACAATACGGACGGTGAAACGTAGTGCACCCTGCAGGGTGGGTCATTATTGAAAGGTATGCTTTTATTTTTTAACATAAATTGTCGTTCGATAATTTTTGTGTCTTGAGCACTGTTTTCAAATGTCATTGTTATATAGGTAAAATATAACGCCACATAGGCATAACGCCACAGTCATAGGCATAGTTGAGGTCAAAGTCATAGTCATAAGCAGAAATTTTCAATAGCATAGTCATAGTCATTATGACTATGACTATGTCATTCGAAAATTATGCCTATGACTATGACTTCGAAATCTGCGTCTAGGACTATGATTATGGCACTTTCTATACTCCGGCAAACCATTTGCTTCAAACCGTTTGATCAAAGGGGTTCGGTTAGTCTTGCATTGTTTTCGTCGTTTTCCAGCATCGGTATTTTCACGCAAAAGCTATACAACAAAAGGACGTTCGAAGAACGTCCTTTTGAAACAAAGCGGCATTCAAAAGTTATGCACCCAGGTGGATTCGAACTACCAACCACTACATCACCCCTTACAATTGCTCAGAACCCCATCCAGAATGGCCAAAAGCCAGAAATAACTGGTTTTTAGGGAGTTTCTCAAAAATGAGGGGGGTTACTTTTTGCTAAAAATCGATGGAGCGGATCAGATTTACAGTCCGATAGGCTTAGTCGCTCGAAACCATGTCGTTTGCAGTCATGTATAAATCTCCGGCTCTGGCTCCGAGCAGGAGCAAGAGCCGGAGCAAATTTTGAAACTTAAGAGCCCGGAGCAAGAGCAGGAGCGAATTTTTTAAAGTCGAAAGCCCGGAGCGAGAACCGGAGCAAAATTTTTCAAATGAAGATTTCGGAGCCAAATCCGGAGCAGATTAGTACAAATGAAGAGCTCGGAGTTAGATTCAGAGCAAATTTCAGAGCAAATTTTTGCAAATTGAGAGCCCTGTGACGACAGCCTTTGGGCGGTCTAAATCCTCGGCTGCCAGACACAGAATTTTTAGGTCAAGTACGCGGTCGTTGTAGTAGGAATTTGAGGGCTAGTCGGAATAGGGGGGGGGGCTTTTAATATAGGCAGTTCGGCCTAGCAATTTTACTTTTAATAAATCGATAGCAAATAAATGCGGTTGAAAAGCTTTATTTTTTCTACTTTCTTTTCTTTTTACAACAAATATTATAGACAACTTTCTTTCTAAGGCTTTTCGCCCAACACTTTTAACACAACTGATTGCTTTTAGCTCTAGGCAGCTGCCTCTCTGGTCTACAGTCAGAGACTGTAGACCAGAGATGCAGACACCCAGGCTGTACAAATTACAAATAAATATGTTTTGATCTTCCCCTGCAGGCCTATGAAAGGGAATTTGCGGCTAGCAGGGGGATAGGGACAGCTCTGGTAAATTCTTTGCGTCGAAGACGGAACACTCCCCTCAGCGACTGAGCGCGCCTCGGCATTCCTTTGTGCTTTTTTTGCGGTGAAGTCCTGTCACTGAAAACTGAAACTGAAAAGAAACTGAAACTGAAAAACAGTCACTGAAAAGTTGGCTAGTAGTAGGCGGATAAACATTAACCACCAAGGCACAACTTCCAACCAGTTCCAACAGTCCAGTTAGATTGCATAGGGGAAGTAGCAATAAGTGCTAAGAGATTGCCTGTGATTTTCACTACACGAAGTAGTCTTGTGTCAAACGCAACTTTATTCTCTAATAGCTGCGTTTCTAATTTTTTGACGGATACCCTTTTATGTTTTTGGCTTAAGCTTGCATTTCTCGTTCTGTTGCACCTTTTTCCATATTTCAGTTTCACTTTCGGGCAGGACTTAGCTTTTGCCTTCTTCTTTTTTCGCACTTTTTTGGTCCATCGGTGGTTGCAGCAGATTGTACGGCTTCTAGGTCGCGGTTTCGCTACAGCTTTTTGTCGGGGTCTGGTTAGACTGTCAATGTTCTGAACCTTTTTCTGACTGCATCTAAAAGATGCAGCTCTCCCAACCCTGGGCTGGCGCTGGACTTTGCGACATCTTTTCGCGGTTGTTTTTGACTTCTGAGTTTTTCTTCTTGAAACACAAGAGCAGCAAATGTGTAAATGGTTTCGTCTTTATTTCTTCTTTTCTCAGCCCCACTCATTCTGTCTTCTTCTGGTGCTTTTCTTTTGGTGCCTTTGCCTTTTTGTAGGCTTTCCTTCTACTGTAGTTACACGAAATGTGGTTTTTCGGTAACTTTTAATTTCTTCTTTTTGTGTGCACTTCTCGTCAGACAGATCTTCTTCTGCGTCCGATTTGCTAGGCAGTAAATTAGTTTTGCAGTAGCCCTAGCTGTTTTGCTGCTCTTCTGTTTTCAGGGTTTGCTGTGGATTTTGCCCTTCATCTGTAGTGATTGCTCCATAGGCCCAAGTGGTTGTGCTGTTCTCTTGATTCTCTTCAGCTTCACTGCATTCTTTGCTTGAAGATTCATTTTCTGATTCACTAGATGAATCTAAATATTCTTCTTCGTCTGGACTGTATTCCTATTCTTTAAGGTCACCAGCAGAGTTTTTACAATGAGTCCACATACTTGTGCTGTCGCCGATCTCTTCGTCATGGTATTCTCTTTGTGATGATTTGATTTCAGAAATAGGCGCAGAGCTGGAGCAAACTTTGTCTTTTCATCTGAACTGTCTTCTGATTCAGCAGTGTCTACTGTTAAGGCTGACTTCTCAATTCTTCATTTTCTGAGTCGCATGACAATTCAGCACATTCTAGTTCGTCTTCTGACTGCTCACTCTCTGAGTATTCACTTCTGAGTCATTGTCTGAACACTCTTCATCAGAGCTAGCTTCATATCAGTTTTTTGCCCCTGATGAGTTGCAGATGCTTTGCAGTCGCTCTTCTTTCTTGACCAGCAATTAAATTCTTCCAAAATTTTATGTGTTCCATTCTGGATCGGAAGCTCTCTTTTCAAAATCGCTCGCAGGAATTTTCTCGGCAGTCCATTGTGCGTCAGATTTTGCTCTAGCACCAGCCAACTGCAGTATTCCACTTCCTGCTCCAAGATTTTCAGTTGGCGAACATTTTGGCCAGAAAAATCACAAGTTTTTGGCAGTCGTTCAAGCATTTGCATTGTCTTCTTTCTAGCAGCTGCAGGTGCAGTTCACGAGTTCTTTCTTCTTTGTTGTCGTATTTTGAGTTAAGTAGTTTGACAGCCAGTGAGTAGTTTGCTGCTTCTGTTGACAGTCCAGCTATGTAGTCTTTTGCTCCTTTTTTAGAAGGGAGCGCAGATATAGAAACTTTTCTGCTGCAGAGAGCTGTTGGTTCTCATGGACTGCAACTCGAAAGATTTCCCAGAACTCTTGCCACTCAGCCCTGACACCACTAAAGTTTATAAGCTGGAGAAGTGGTAGTCGCACTGCCGAGAATAGGAAATTGATGGCTTGGCTGCTGCTTCTGGTTGGTAGGCTTTCTTTCTGGCTGTAAATTCCAGTTACAATCTTGTCCTGCAGCTGCGATGAGATTTTTGATGCTTCTTCCATGGTAGACTCTACACGGAAGTCAGTCATAAACTTCTCAAATGTTGCTGATTCTTGTGCCTTTTTGGCAGCAGTAAATTCATTATTTCGCCGGTGTAATTTTCAATAGCTTGATATGCTTTGTTGATCTGGAGCTCAACTTGTTTGAGGCGAACGCTTGCTCTGGCTGAGACTGCTTCCAAGAGGTTAAGATTGTGTGTAGCTGTCTTAGAGGCATCTTTTTCCCATTGGAAAGTGTTGTCTTCTTGTAGCAGAGCTTCTAAGTTCTTCACTGCTATCCGGATTTTTGCTCTGAGAGGTGCTGTCATTACTGCGATGCTGGAACGCAAAGTTCACTTCGCACCGGTTTGGTGAATAGCTGTCTTTTTAATGCAGTTGAACGCGAAGTTCACTTTTTTGACACGAAGTCTTAGAGGGTCAACCAAACCCTTTTACTTTTTTTCTAACTTAAAACACAACAAAAGGCGCGAAGCCTTCTTTGCTCAAAAATGGGCTTCTAGGGGGACCTCCGGCACTAACAAGGAATATCACGCGAAGTGCTGGTCCAAGCTAGGCTGGGAGGGTCGGACTAAATGGCCCAAATCAAACTAACCTTTGCTTTGGGCAGTGTCTTGCCAAGATCGCACTTGTGACGACAGCCTTGGGCGGGTCTAAATCCTCGGCTGCCAGACACAGAATTTTAGGTCGAGTACGCGGTCGTTGTAGTAGGAATTGAGGGCTAGTCGGAATAGGGGGGGGCTTTAATATAGGCAGTTCGGCCTAGCAATTTACTTTTAATAAATCGATAGCAAATAAATGCGGTTGAAAAGCTTTA